>NADL03000211.1:0-93161 GCA_002205965.3 Kappaphycus alvarezii
TCTACCACCACGTACAACTCGTAAAGATTTGGTATTATGATTGGAAAATTATGGGTGAATGTATCGAGAGGCTTCATCGTGTCTGCCTTCCACCACTACACGCAAGTAACGCGTGCCATGCTGCTTCTACTCTAGAAGTCTGTCATAAGTACACCAACGCTGAGCCAACGTGTCTCTCTGATAAGGTCCTCGTGTTCAAGTACTTGCGCAAGTGCGAAGGCAACCCGTTGAACAGGGCTATATAACCTTCGACTTTGGTCGCCACCGCTGCTGTCTCTGCTCCCCAAGTCGTCGCTTGTTCTCAGCATTCGAACCAGCTCCGGACGAATCAACCGTCTAGGCCGACCTTCACACTTCACACATCACCATGTCTAATGAGTCCTCCTCATCCTCTTCTGCACCATCCGCCAACTCTCGTCTTGACACCCTTGAGAACAAGGTTTTTGGCATCGAAGGCCAGCTATCCGAGATCATCAACCTTCTCCAGCCGAAGTACGGGTCTGCTAACCCCGCAAACTCCCGCGGTGGCCCAAGCAAGTGCCGCAGAGAATCTGACGGACCCTGCCGCCGTCAACCCTACATCGGATACCGAAGTCGTTCGTCCCGCTACCGAGGCGTTCCAGGTTAGTAACCTGCAGTTCTCGCTACCTCCGCCCTCTGCAGAAGCCGTGGCCTAAACTTTTGGTACCGTCGAGCCTACGCCGCTACCGGAAAGCTCAAAAAGTTTCAGAAATCGTCTACGGTTGCCCCCTTCCCCGAAAATCGGATCATCCCGGAACCGAAAGGATTATTCGGTCTTATCAAGTCAGCTGACCAACGTGACGGTTGGGAAGCAGAAGTCCTGCGGAATATTGGGGAAAACTGCGAGAACGCTCATGCAACAGCCCACAAGGTTACCGAAGCCCTCGTGGCTAAGGACGTCGCAGCCGCTACGAGGCATTTGCCGTTCTTCACCACTTTCTTCAAGCATCCTATTCTCGCGTTTTGGAACGCGTCGACTTCTTCACCGACGCTTTGGAATCTGGCAAGTCCGAGGCCATTCTCTTGCAGAAGTACCTCCGCGAAGACGATTTCAGTTACTCCTTCGAACTCTACCGCTCCACCAAGCAAAGTTCGCCGAGCTCCGTTCCCAAGCCTACGCTAAGGAGTTCAATAAACAGCAGGCCTCCTCTAGTACCCGGCGTCAAAACCGGCCTCAAGGAAGGGGTAGCTCCCAGGACCCCAAGCCTGCTCGCAAGTAAACCGTTCGCAGCCGCGACCTTTTCTTTCTGCTATTCGCACGTTCTATGGGGCAACACTCAGAAAGTTGCTTCGTATTGGTCCGAACACCTCCACGCTCGGAATTCCTCGTACGTGCAATTCGGTTCGGAGTATATGAAGTACCCATTCAAAACTTCCCTTTCCCTTACCCAATTCAAACTCCCTCAAATCCCTGTCGACACAAGAACGGAGTTCTTCGACTCGGCTATCGCGGACGCCTTACATCGGAAGACCTACGAGGAAATCTCACCCGCCACGGCTCTCAAGTTACACCGCCAAGGATACCCAATATCCAATGCTTTCGCAGCAGTATCTGGAGGCAAGCAACGATTGGTTCTCAACCTCTCTCGTTCAATCGACGTTGTTCAGGGACGAGCCGGTCAAGATGTAAACGTTAGAAGGATTCGCTCTGGAACTCAAACAAGCAGATTTCATGTTTTCCTTCGACATCGCGAAGGGGTACCACCACTTCCGCCTACACCCGATATCCGGAACTGGTTCCTGTTCAAAGTGGACAACCGGTATTTTCGATTTATTGCTCTACCGTTCGGCTGGAAACTTCCCTCCGCATATTTCATCAAGTTTATGTGCTCGTTCGTCCGTTTACATTCGCCAGCACTACCGTCTGCGAATTAACCCTTATATGTACGACTTCCTAATCGCTGTGAGAAGCCGCTCTCGCCTACGAAAGGTTCGTCAACAAATCATCATCTCCTGGAATCTTGCGGACTATTGCGCAAGGAGGACAAAGGGAACTGGGCTGGTACTCGCAGTATCGAGCATTTGGGTTTCATCCTGGACACTTCGCGTATGGTTTTTGGTATTTCGGCTCGTCGAATGGAAAAGCTTCTTGGAATTGCCCAGCAATTGTTACAACAAAGTCTCCGGAACCGCCGCCTGGTCGACGTCCAGCTGTTACGCCTTCACAGGAGCATCAGTGTCTTGTTCTCTCGCAATGCCTCTCGCTCGATTCTACACCCGCTCGATGTGCGACTCCCTGAAACTCAAGACCAAGTTAGGGAAAGAGTTCGGCTGCTACACGCAGTTATTCGGGACCTCAAGTTTTGGCGGGACCTTCTGTAAGCCAGCCAGAACGGCCAATATCAGCCCAATCCCTTACTATGGCGATGCACTCAGACGCATCGACCTCCATCGGTCAGGGAGGGACTTTAGGATCGGATCTTCGGCCGGGAGCCCAAGGTAAGTGGGAAACTCGAGGACTTTGGAATCCAGTACCTCGCGTGAAACCAATCACCTTCCTGGAATGACGCGCAGTCACGGACAACATCAGATCGTTTGCAAGGATTTTACGCTCTGGAACCCACCTCAAGATCTGGGAGGACAATCAAGCCGTCGTATCGGTTTTTGAACGCGCAATGACAAACGAAGTCCAAACCGCTCATGAGAGAGCTCCGAGTGTTACACCGATTGCTTACTCGTCTCGGCATATCCATCGAATCTCATTACCTCCCGTCTGCTGTGAACAGATTCGCCGACAGGCTATCTCGCCTGCATACAATGGACGATTGGAGAAATCAATCTGGAACCGCTGCGACCCCTCTTGCGCAAGGTATTCCCCACAGTGGACCGCTTCGCAGACAGTTTGAACAAGATTTGCCCACGCTTCAACAGCGAGCATGCGTGTCCCGGATCCCTTTCAATAGACGCTCTCACGCTAGATTGGAGTCAAGAAATCAACTTCTGGAATCCGCCGCTAAAATTGATCCCTCTAGTCGTTACCAAGATCTGTCAGGAAAAAGCCACCGGATATTGGTCACGCCATATTGGCCCGCGCAGGCAGTGGTTCACTCGCTTGCTGCATTTGACAAGCCCACATCTTTTCGACGCCGAAAATCTCCATCTTCCACCAGTCTGGGCACCCAAAACAATGCCCGCTCCGCCGGGGAAACTCGCTGTTTGGAAAATCTCGAGCAAGAAGCTTCGACACTCTCGCTGCTGTCACGCTCCAGCAATCTGTTTTGGCTGCCCGCTGGCCATGGAAATTCGGGGGTGGTGTAACTATTGCGCAACTCATGCTGAAGGCTCGTGCACCAACACTTGGCGCTACAATGAGATTCTCTGGAAAAAAAATGGCTACAGTTTTGTATGGCAGATGTTATTGACCTCTTTGCTGCATCAGAAGGGGCTCTTCTCCGCTATTTGGGTTGTCTGTTTACACAAGACAAGGTTAGAGGCTCTTCAGTTCGTAACTACCTCCGGCTGTCACTACCGCCCATTCTCGAATTGGGAAGTCCGTTACTCTTACCCCTCTCCTACAGCAAGCTGTGGTCGCCTATCAGCAAAGCGATCGGGAAAGGAAACTCCTCAGCGATCCGGACTCGGTTGAAAGAAAGGCGTGCATTGCCCAGTTCTGTGGCACGTACAATATTCGAGGCTGCGCTCGCTTCACAGTCTACAGAAATCGAGTTTCTGCGTGACGCAACAGCTGTCCTGGTTAATTATGTTTTCTTTGAAAGGGAGAAGCCGGAGTCTCTCTTCTACTTTCAAACATTTCGGTCACGGCTGATTCAATCAACATCGCTATAGCCTTGCGCAAGAATCAGCAGCGAGTGGCTCACACTCTCTCCTATCGAGGAACAGGAATTTTCAAACAAGTCTTCTGGATCTGGTCGCTCGTTATGACTCACTTCGCCGCAACAACCGTTCCCAAAGCAAGTACTATTGGGCTCTCCCGGGCGTTAGACTGTCGACCAGTGCTCACACCATTACAGTATGGTTACGGAATTGCCTGGATAGGGTCAAGGTATCTCCACCTCCGCAAGTCTCGTGGTCCTCGCACTCTCTCCGTATGGGTGCAGCATCCGAATGTGCTGCAATTGGGTGCAGGAATATCGCATCCTAATCTGGGGCGACTGGTCAACAGTCGCACATTCCGCGAATCGTATCTGGATGGGCGTGTGTTGCAGTGTGATGATTCTTCTGTTTTTCTTCGGTCATATGTTGTGACCTCACCCTCGTATCCCTCCGGTCTTTGGTTTTCTCAAATTATTATTCGGTATTATGATTGGAAAATTATGGGTGAATGTATCGAGAGGCTTCATCGTGTCTGCCTTCCACCACTACAGCAAGTCACGCGTGACAGCTGCTTCCTATCTAGCAGTCTGTCATAAGTACACCAACGCTGAGCCAACGTGTCTCTGGTAAGGTCTCGTGTTCAAGTACTTGCGCAAGTGCGAAGGCAACCCGTTGAACAGGGCTATATAACCTTCGACTTTGGTCGCCACCGCTGCTGTCTCTCTCCCAAGTCGCTTGTTCTCCCGCCTCCCACCCTCCATTCATCCTTCATGGCCCATCACAAGCCGTCTTTGTTCTTGATTTTATGTTATGATTGTTTTGGTTTTATCATGAATATGTATGATTCAAGTGTCACGCAAATTCAGCAACCAATGGAAGTGTTGATTTGGTTCTGGTCAGAGGATCAACGCGCATATTGGTCACGGGCGTATGACCGCGCTACTCTCCTTACAACTCTTGCGACGCGAACACACCAAATCAAAAGAGTTTACCCAAGC
The DNA here is from genome assembly GCA_002205965.3 of Kappaphycus alvarezii. NCBI lineage: Eukaryota > Rhodophyta > Florideophyceae > Gigartinales > Solieriaceae > Kappaphycus > Kappaphycus alvarezii. The sequence continues at coordinate 4,794 of NADL03000211.1, forward strand.
GTACGCATGATGGAACGAATGGAACCGGACAAGGATTCAGCGTCTGGGGAGACACGCCGATCACCTCATCCAATTCCACCATTCCATTACTCCCGGTCATTTATCTCGGTCCTGGCAACTCACCTGCCTTTTCGCTGGAACATCCTCTCCCTTCGTGTGCCTCCCCAGGCCGGCCATTGCTGGCAGCGTACGTCCACTCAAGACAAGTAAGGTTGGCACCAAACGGAAGCTGTCACACTACACCCCTTTGGGGTACCATCCCCGGAAGAAGCGCCCCGCGCCCATAGCCGCTGTACAGCAGCATCCGGAGATTCGAGTGATCAAGCATTTTTAACCCTGCCATTCACCAGTTCTGTCTCGAGCAAACGTCCAACACAAAGTTCAAATCAGTCCCAACTACTGAGCAAGTCAGCTGCATAAGTTATCCCTGATTGCTGTAATGCGTACTTCTTTAGTTATCCCTGCTGCTGTTAGCTATTTGCTTTGATAAAGTGTTAGTGTGTTTATCAAATTATTATTCACCACTACATACATTAAAAACCCAGAAATTCCCCCTCCTGTATAGCAGGTATCTCTCAGTTGGGAGGCGCCACTGTCCACCTGCTAAAACGGATCGGTTTCGTGCCTTTGCGCACTCTTCCGTCGGCCCTCAGCGGCCTAATATTTATTGACCCTCAGCGGTCACACTCCGTGTACTGTGCCACACCATTTTGTGGTCCCTTCAGCCGGACCGGCTTGCCCCTTATGGGCCACATAGACTGCTCACAAGCAGTCTCAAACACCTGCTAACTACAGTACACATGTAATCCAACGTCTGTTGGCATGAGGATAAGAACAGTACAGCACAGTGCCGAAAATGAAATTACAAAAATAATTTGGAATTTAGTCTTTTAATTATTACCTTGTTACACGTGTAAAGATCGCAATTTTCCACCATTTGCATTTGTAAAAGCCACCTCTTGTTGCCCGGGCAGACCACTTTATGCACTGCAAACTACTTTCTCCCAACAACTTCAAACCATTCGAACGAGCAACGACTGGTTTGTCACGGAAGCCGCACCTGCCTCCCCCAGCACCCATGCAGCCGCCATCTGGCCCAGCAGTGACCAAAGTCGACACCGCGCTAGTGAATCTACGAGCGCGTATTCTCGACCTTCATGCCCGCACAAGCGAACTACGCGACTATCGTGCATGCTTCGCGACGGGTTTGGACAGGGTCGCTCTGCCGTTTGGCCACAGTTTCTGGACAAGTATGACACGATAGCAAAGCTGTACTCGCTTGTGACGGACGAGTTGGACCGTGCGGTAGTGGAGACGGGGTTAGAGAATTTCAGTGCGATCCCGCGTGCTTTGACGCAGGACCCTGGGCGTTGCCGGATCTGCTTCGCACAAAGTTGGAACCAGAAGTTGAGAGGGAGGTGAAGGAGTTGCAAAAGGGGTATGAGAAGGGGCGGAATTCATTACCTGTGGGAAAGCGGATTACTGCGTACAACGAGCTTATTGAGGGCCTTCTGGATGAATTTCAGGACGTGAGAGAGTCGCTGGCTCGGCCAAGGCCGCCTGAGCCACCGGAGCAGCATGTCCCGCAGAATGCAGAAATTGTGTTACAAGCAATTGCCAACGGCGCGGGGCTTAGGTAAATCATGTGAACGCTGCGTATCGCAGCAAAATTTGAGGATGTATCATTTCAGTGTGTAGACGGTACCATTGTAAATCATCCATCAAAGGGTGTTTTCAGAGGATTATCAGACTTTTCGTCGAGTAGGGGGCTTCAAGTTGCTCATGTTCACGAGAGAGGCATGCTATGAGACAAAAAAATTACGCATTGTGCCAGTTGGGCCTTGACGATGTAGTATCGACCGGCAAAGCGGAAAGAGATCCCTTTAGCGTGGTAGTCGAGTACACGTTGAGGGGCCACTGATGGCGACAGTGGTACGGAGGGAGTGGTGAATGGCGAGAAGCGCTGGCCACCGTGACAGACCGAGGGGGGGTCTTGAAACGGGGGGTCCGTGAGAGTGACGCCGTTCAGGGGATGGTGAGTGGTCGCTTGGAAGCGGTCGAATTGAGGGGCAGAGGGATGAGAATGTTGCGGGTGTGAGAGGAGAAGGGCGTGGGTGATGAGGGGGGCGGAGCCGCGCAGCCGGTGCAGGGAAAGATGTGCGCGACGGTGCCGCACACCGTGCGGCATGTAGAGTATGCCCCGTAAGGCTTCGAGTTTGGATTGGGCAAGTGGGCGGTGCTATGCTGATGACTGAGCGGCGATGCAAGAGGTTGGAAGCCGTGGTGGGTGTATTCGTCAGGGGGAGATTTCACGGGGGGGGGAGAGCGAGCCCGGGAATAGTGGTAAGAATCGGCAGAATGTTAGTTATTGGCACGTAGTACCAACGGCGGCAAATACTCAGCCGTGAGTTGTTGTGGGCTGTTTATCGGTAAGGACGTTGACAGACAGCAGAGATTGTCAACATTACAAGATGTGGCCAGACGAATTTGTTTTGTATCTGTCATGCGGTGAGTGTACTGTTCACAATTGCACGTCAGGCCGCGATTCGGATTTGTGTAGATTGGAATAATGCTGTATGATTCAAGAAAGCATAATGTACTGTACTGTAAAATGAAAGCGCAAAAAAACGACCCGCCAGAGATGATGGCCATGGACACTCTGTCACAAGCGAGAAAATCTCCCTATCATCGCCTCTCTCAACTGCACAGCTCCCAGCGATTACCCACAAATTGATGACATACGCTCCGTTTCGATTTGTACACAGTACATTTTCATCTCCCAACGCAAAAACTAGATTCATTTCTCGATTGCCGCTTCGTTTTGCATTCTCCACTTTCGTTTCGTTCCTGACGCTACCCATTCTCCTCCCTACCATCTCCTCAATCCCCCGCCCCCCCAGTTTGTGATACCTACGGTACCTCCGAACCTTCACCTACTCCGTAAAATATCACCCCCCCCCCCCCTTCATTCTGATTACATTTCTTCAAGCCTCAACCTTACTCACTTGCGCCTCCCGCGACCGTCCTCACCTCGTCTACACTTGGAATCAAGGGGAGGCCGCATCATCACCTCAAACATTCATCTTTTTTCTCATTTCAGCCTTTCATCCACCTCATCACCCCATCCTTTCCTCGTTTTCCATCCACTGCACACATCTTTCTTCCCGAAACACAATCTCCTTCTCCATCCTATCGCCTTCTTGACATATCGCCTTGTCTCCCGGCCGCACACCACAACTTGCTTCATTTCTTCGCTACCGCCTGGTACCTGCCGTACTCTCATTTCAGCCATCTCAGCCCTAGACACGTTGATCATCACATGTCTGACGAAAAAGCTGAACCTATCACAATCGCCGTGCAAGATGCGCAAACATCCAATCCCTCCACCCCACAAATACCAAATCTGCTGATGAAAATCCCGCTGATTCAGCTCTCGTCGCCGTTCGCACAAAAACACTTCAAGCAGTCGTAGTTCACCAGGAAACTGTCATTGCCGAGTTGGAACGCAAAGTCCAAAAAACTCGTTCCAAGGTTGAACGCTTCGAGGATTCCACTCCTTCATCCCCCATCACCCTATGTCAATGCTTCACCCTCACAATCCTGCCGCAGCCATGGCCGCCGCCTCCGCTACAGAATCCACAATGCACCCGCGCTCCACCACCGCCATCCCATCCACTCCACCGCTCTGTCCCGGTTCGCAACCTCTCCCTTCGCACAACCCAACTGTTGCTGCCGCCATGGCAGCCGCCTCCGCTGCCCATCCACATGCCACGGGCGCCTTGTTCGCTCAGTACCCGTTTATGTTTCCCCCAGCTGACCATGCCACCATGGCAGCTCTTATGAGAGGAGTCATCCCGCCTCCTCTTCACACTTCGCAACCTCATCCCATCCTCCATCTACTACCCATCCGCCACAGAGCTCTAACTGCCCGGAAGAAAGTGAAAAGAAACAAAGCAGGTATTGGACCCAAGATGAACACCAACGATTTCTTGCCGCCGTGAGAGCATATGGCCCCAAAAACTATGGCCAGATCTCCGAGTACGTGGGTACCAGAAGTGCAAAGCAGGTTCGCACCCATGCCCAAAAATATCAGAAGAAACTCGAACGAGATGAAGCCAGAGAAGCAAAGAGGAGAGATGAACACGGTGTCAATGGACACAACGTTGGAGCTGCTGCAGCTGCGGCGGTAGCCGCAGCTGCAAGGGCAGCCATTCATGGCAATGTTCCCGGAGCAATGGCCTCCCATCCAATCCATTCGAGTCCTATCCCACCACCACCATCGCGTAATGGTCAAACAAGCTCGTCAAGCAGGAAAAATTTTGCACATTCGGACCATCGGGGCGCACGAGAAGCTACAGCAAGAAGTGTAGACGGAAGTTCCAGCACAAACGACATCTCCCGAGCAAGGCGAACAGAGACTGACTCAAACAGTGCGGGCGATGGTGAAAGTAGCCATGCGGCTGCCGCTGCAGCGGCCGCGGCAGTGGCAGCCGAAGCAGCCAATCTTGGCGGAGGTATGATAGGCCAACAGCAAGGTTCATCTTTGCTGGTGCAAGTACCTGGGTTGAAGGAAGATCCAGGCAAAGCACTTGATGGTATGGGCGGTACCCTTGAAACTGAAAATGCCGGGAAGCCAGGTTCCATAGTCGATGTTGATAGGACCGCAACTGCCGTTAGAGACACAAGAGCGGGTGCGAAAGAAAGGCTCTCATCTAATTGCAGCTCTGGAGGCGAGAGCACGATAAGGACCGCCACAACAGCGACAGCTGGACTGAAAAGCCGACGAGTGGAGAAACGAGAATGGAAGCGAAAGTACCGGCAAGAAATTAGATCGCACAAATATGGACGGAATCACGAGCAGTGCTGGAAAGAACGGTTCGCACGAGACTGACCCACGAAGAAATGAAACCGAGACCTACACGAGGGGCAGCGAGGAAGCATCTGAGCCCAACCTAACTCACAACGGAAAACCAGGCAAGATTTGGCGAATACGAGTGAATCCATAGACGAACAATGCCAATCTAATCAGCACATAGAATCCTGTAGTTTGCGTGCTGGTGGGGACGCGGCAGACGTCCACCATAAGATAAGTACGAACTGCAAAGACAGGTATCGAAAAGGCCGTGCGACTGTAGAAGTAGCGAAGGGGATTCAGGAGAAGGTGGGGGAGTGGGAGGAGAAAAGGCAGAATGGAGCTGATGAGAGGAACAAGAGCGATATGACAGGGAGTGGACCAAATACTAAGGGTATTGATCAAGCCGAGGGCAATCACGAAGACTCTTCAAGAGAAAATGTCAGAAAGGGGGCACCCATGCGGATTCCATCAAGTCAACTGAAATGCATCATTATGAGCAAGTCTGTGGCTCGAATGGGCATGACGGGGTGGGCCAGGAAACAGGAACCGCTCGCAATGACGGTGGCATTCAGAGTCAGAAAGATGAAAACAGGAATGGAAACGAAATTGTCACGAGGCTCGAGGACGGAGAGCAACCAGGAACAGGCGAAGGGATATCTGCAAAGATTAAGGATTCAATGGTTAACGTTCGTGGCAAAGTTGAGGTTGCTACAGCTGAACGTCGAAAGAGGCCGTCAGAGGAGGGAGGTTGTCCGACGAGCTTTGATGGAAAACGGCCAAAGGTTGACAGTTGAGGAAGTTGAACCTTGAGCGCGGTAAGGTGTCGGTGGTGTCAAGGTGGAAGGATGAAGTGATTTAGTACAGTAGAACATATGGAATGGTCACAGGACTGAAACTATAAAGCGAAAAAATTTAGTTTGACACACTGCTGAAATGGACGCTTTTGCAGATGTAGTTTGAGCGTTGTTCGACCCTTTGACTGTTCCATTTCTTCCCCGCAACAGGGCGCGAGTCAAGTCCATTTTACGACGACTATTGTGCAACATAGCATGTTTGCAGCAGCCAACCAGTGGCGACTTTTGCAAATGATGCACACTAATTGGTCCCATGAGGATGTGCATTATGTATTTTGTTGGCCCAAGCCTACCCCCATAGCACATCAATAATTTGCATGCAATCTGCTATTTGCCTCTACATATCGACACCGCCAACACCTTACACCAATCGTCCTTCTGGCACTGTATTCAGAAAAGAATAGGCACTGACAATTCCAAACAGTTGCGGAAGGTAAGGTGATGGGTGCCGTCCTGTTCACATATCCCGTGCCTCACCAGTTTATTTGATCCGCGAGGGCAAAACTTTTCCGAACCTCACAGGTCCCAGAGTTGCTAAAGCTTTGTCGAGGTTATTCAGGCCGGCAAAGCAAGAATCTCAGGCGCCTCGTTCTTCCCTCGGTACAAGTACTCTTGGAAGCATCCTGAAAGGCATGGAACTCCACAATTGGCCATCGCTCACTTTAACAACCATTCCTAGTACTTCACCCTGCACACTATCTTGTACAGTCCTCCCTGCTGAAGCATGATGGGAGTAGTGGCGATGGGATTAGTGGCTTGTCTCATGACCCGCGCCATCCGTCTACTCAACTCGCAACATTCGACGCGTACCCGCTTTTCAATTCGACAACCTGCGAAGTACCTCTCACCAGTCCCTGACCGGCACCACTCTCACAGACCAAGCGTGCAAGTCTGGGTGGGTAACCTGATCCCTCCTTACCGCAAACCCTAGCAACGCAATTGCAATCAGCGCCACACAGTGGACCGTTATGCCGTAATGGACACGTTGCGTCCCGGTTTTCCCAAAATGCTCGCCATCTGCTATTACCACCACAATTATGTAGATAATCTCAAGGACAACGCGTGTGCCCATCGACAACCACTGCTCGCACCAAGCGCCCTGCGCCTCGAGCGAGTTAGGTGGCCTTGGTCCGACTCGCTCTGGGTGCTGCCGAGGCTGATCATTATGATAAGGTCCGCATCTGCAAGATCAAATTGGCCTGCTGAACGCGTGATCTACCTGACAGCCTACTACCCGCCCGGTGCTTTACACTCCAGACACTCTTGTTGACAGTTTGCCATCGCTTCTTTACGTGTTGCCGATAGGGCTCAGCAGCAGATCCCGCACACTACGCCGACGCTGCGGACGAATTCGATTCTCTCCAGCGCTCGGCATACGCGTCCCTCCACAAGGTCGCCCTCTCTGATGATCCATGGGACCAAGTGTGTCTCCCCTCCGCCTTGGAGGTCAAGGTTTCTCACTGATCGCTCCGTTTATACACGCCGCTGTTGCCGCTAGTCTCCTGGATGCAGCCCTCGGACGCCAGCGGACAGCAGCATATATCGCCGCTCGATCATCGGCTCTCCTGGGGACCGGTCTTTCCTTCTCGCTCAAGCCCGATTGCCTCTGAGTGACTTTGTGCGTCACGTCAGTGGTAACCTTGTACAACACGACCTAGGCACCAACGACCCTACCACCCTTGCTGCTACACCCGGCAACCTTCATACACATTTAGAAATACACATTTAAAGGGGGATGTACGGCACTCATGGATCAGTACGGTGACCACGCGCTGTGCTGTGGCTATGGATCCACCCGTGGGTGGCGGCACGACTCGCAAGCACGGTTGTTTGTCGCAGACCTCTCCAAAGCCGCCCAACACCCTGTCCTCAAGCCCCCACAACCCGGCCATGCAGTTCGCCTGGCCCAGGCGCTTGGAGAGAACGGGGCACGGACTATTATGACGTAACTTTCATCCATCCCTTGACCACCGCCCGCCTTCCCCCCTGGCGCGATGCTAACTCAAGCCCCTTAACCATGCTCGCCTTGGCAAGGACACTCGCTTTGCCGAGTTGATACGTTCCAATGGTCCTGGGCATCGCTTCATTGCCCTTCCACCCTCCACGTTGGGGGCTGGCACCCACCGGTCGGGACTTCGCCAACCGGGTTGCGACTGAAATTGCCGCGCGGGCGGCCGTTCCGATTGCTGATGAGCAGCAAGCATTGTTCGCTCGTCACGCGGCGAGACTCGTCCAGAATAACGCCAGTTGTTGGTTGGAAGGAGTCTTGAGCGACACTTAAGGCACCAACTTGAAATTGTGTATACAGGGTATTCCAGAGAACCTTCGTTCTCAGGGTATGTACAGTAAGTGGTCATGTAGTAAGCGTAGTGTCAGCGAGGGGAGCGAGGAAGGCACAGTGAACGGGTACAAAAGCCCCCGGGATGCCGTTGCAGTCCCGTATTTGGTGTGTTTAATTAGGCCGATCGCCATAGATAGTTGACACACAGGTAGGTAGGTAGTCCGATTGACCGCTTTTTCCTATCCTCTGTTTTCTCTCTTATCTCCCCGATCGGGCGGAGAGCTCTGCCTTATATAGCCGTTCGCATGGCAATGTAGGAGTGGTAACATCTCGATAAGTACAGTGGGGGGGGAACCCTTTAATGTGTTCAAAACCCTGAACCGTACAGGTATAGTGGGTAGTACAGTACTGTAGCACCATACACCAGTACTGCCACCTGTCAAATACGGCACAAGTCATCGAAGTTGCCAAGTCACTGTAGTCGTGGCCCGCGATTGGACACGACCGTTTGTACAGTATGCACTGTACAACATACCCCCTGGTTGGGCTGAAACGGTCCTAACCGGCAGTAGGCCCAAGTAAAATATTAACACAGTAAATTACTAGAAAACCTAAATTTCTGTGCATCTCGAATATCTTGAAATCAACGTTTGACGTGCCACTCACAGTACAGTATTTTCCATGCATGAACAGTCTTAATCCAGCAGTAGGCCCTATTCATGAGCATCAGACATGTACAGTACGTTACGAAATACGGCACGACATAAACCACTCCTAAGTTGAGTAAATTTCAACGCCTTATCGTCGGAAGTCCTGCCTATAAAGGAGCAGCCTCTGCATAGATGTGAATCTTCACCTGTCGACATAATGTGCCAGCAATTTCAGGCGCACATAACTCATCCAACAACAACTGCCATGTGTTACAGAAGATGAATTTGCACCAGTTATGGCACCAGGTATGCACCAACTCTTGTGTAAGCATGCTTACAGAAATGTAAACACAGAATTGGACCGTCAATTAAATCGAACTTAACCAAAACAGGAGAGATTGCTGGAATCCGTGGGTACATCGGTTAAGCTAGAAGATTTTCTTCTTTTGGCCTCAATTTCTCAATCTGTCTTCTCCTCAGCATCATCAAGTATCTCCGAGTCTAGACATCCAAGTGCACAAGTCCGGTTAAGTTTTCGGAAAGTATTTAAGTTCGGCTTTGTCAAGGCATCAGCCAAGTTATTTGTGCCTTTTATCCACTGCATGACAGCCATCTCTCCGGATTCAAAGGAGACTCTAAGCCTTTCGACTGTGGGACGGAGCCTGTAATCACGACTTTCGTGAAGAGTAGTGATGGTCGAGTAGAGTCCATGTGAATCAACCGTCAAGATAAGTGGCAGGGAGCTGCCGGAAGCGTACATCTTGGATAAGCAGTATGCCATGAGTCCAGCCCGATCGGCTGACTCTGCCGCTGCAAATATCTCCGCCCCCATGGACGAAAACGAGACTCGAACCTGCTTAGAGCTGTGCCAGTCGATGGCATGGAATATCTTAGAATGCGGAAAGAATATTCCCGAGAAGTATCCCGTTTGGCCGTAGGACGATTTCCCTTGGCTTACGTCAGAAAATGCTAAATATGCCGCATCGTTAGCATAGCCTGACGTCACGATTAGAAGACACATGATACGTGAGGACCGGAGTGAGTTGGCGAATCTCATCAAGAGCCCGATTGGCTTCACTCTAGTGGCGCACTTTGAGATCGGAAGTCCATTGCTGCAATGTATTAGACACAAATGCAGCAGGACTGAGAACACCATGCCCAAACCAATTCAGCTGTCCAGCAAGAGCTTGAAACAGCTTAAGTTCATCCGGTGATCATTTAGCTCCTTGATCCTTCCTTCTATTGCGGTCTAATGGTGGTTTGACAATAGTATCCAAATATCCTTCATTGAGACAGTGATTTCAAGATCGCTGTCCTGGAAGATGTGGAGTCTGTTGAAAACCAAGTTCGAATCAGAAATGAATCTGCCGACCTTAAAACGTTTGGAAATCGCCGCATGGAAATCTTAAATCCTTTGTGCATTTCCAGCCAGAAGAAATTCGGCCACGACTTTAGCAACAATGAGAAGCAGATTTCCAGTTGATTCACGTTTCAGAAATAATTTCGGTATTCCAGGGACGAATTCAAGTCTATTGTCGAACATCCATTCTTCGACTGCAAGTTGCCACAAACGGCCTGATTCTACGAGACCGTAAGCGGGGACGAGAAGCTTCCACACGAAGAAGCTATTCGTAGTCCATCCTTTGGGCAGGCGGACATAGACGTTGCGATTCAACGGTCCCGATTGGAGAAATGCACCAGAGATGTCAATCGTTGCTAACGAAAGTCGAAGTATCGCTGCAGCGCAAAGAAGAGCCCGTAACAGGAAACTGAGCCGTTGCCTAGTCCTTACGGATGAAATGATATAAGATTTGCATCTCTGGGTGAGCTTCTAATAACATACTTCCTCATACGCGTTTTTATCCTTGTAATTGGAGTTTTCCTTCGCGATAGATTCATCAATAAGTCACCCTGGTGCGATCGAAGCGATTTTGTTTTCCGTCACAGGCTCATCACCAATCGCGATTCGAATTTGGCGAAGTATTGCTTGCTTCTGTGACTTCAACTCTTTGGAAACTTCGTTACTCCCTCAAGAGTGGTACTTCCAACATCTTTGTCCGATCGACTAGTTGGAGTATCTTGTTTGTATCAACTTCGACGTTCTTGTACTTTGCCCGATTGGCAGTAATCTCAGTCACAAGGAACGATTTTGACTCTGGAACGATTATCCGAGAACTCTCGATGTCATCGACACGACTCGAGAACAATGAAGAACGATTTTCTTCATTGACAGCTTGGTTCTGAGACTTTTCAATCTCTGGTATTGGTCTTGGTATAGAAGCAGACAGGATAGGTGCAGCGGCAATAGATGCACCTTCTTCATCCAACGGGATCTGATTGCCCTGTCCTTGTTCTGAATCCTCGATACTGTCCAACTCTTGCAAAAGGGATGAAGATGGGTATAGCCGTATGTCCTCGTATGCGACTTTCAGCCGTTTCCCGGTTCCGTATTTGCTCCGTGTGAGCTCGACGAAATGTTCTTTTGCGTTTTGGACGTAACCCAAATTCCAAACACCATGTTTTGTTTGCTTCTCAAAGAAGTACACTGGAGTTCCTCGTCAAAATATTTGACGGAACAGTGTTAGGCGATCGAGATTCCAAGCATCTTTGAGAGCGTGCGGCGTGCAACTTGCTCATAATGTGCGTCAATTAACTCGGAGTCCGCTGGCATCTGTGGTAGACCAAGAATGGATGGTGTATCCTCTTGCAAGTTCAAAGGAACTGACACGATTGTTTCCACGAAGAAGATTCGTCGCAAGAACAGCTCTTGAGACTATTTTTGAGCTGTGAACGAAGAACCCTTCGTGTTTCGTTCGTGAATTGCATCCTTGAGAATACGCAGTGACATCTGACGCAGAGTGAAGTTTGCACTTTCCACTGAACCAATTTTGCTGTGTCTCCTCGCAGGGCGAGGTTTCGGTTTGATGCCATGTTTTTGCAACGTTTTTGCAACGTTTTGCAAAAATCATCATTGTCGAATTCCTGATCAAACGATATTGATGCAGGCGCTCCATTCACCGCGATCCAGTGAGTTTCAAGGAGCCTTGCAGCTTCTTCCATATCCCTGGTCAACACAACGACTGCGTTACAAAAAGCGAAGCCAGATCTTTCATATGGAATATTGGGTACTTCGTTAATTCAACCACGTACATGAAATCGATTTGCACTTCCTCGTTAAAGGTTCGAAGTGGACTCCGCAAGGTTATCTTGCACACGTTGAGTGGCCTTCCAGTCGTCTTGCAGCTAGAGCACTTTTGCACAACTGCTTCTAGAGCTTTTCCAAGACTGGAGAAAGAACTCCGCCCCGTTTGCAAAGATCTTTCATGTCCTTCAGAGGTAAGTGCGAGTACAGTGAAGTTTTGATGAGAAATTTTCGCAGAATTTCCCATGAAGCGTGAGTTTTTGTTACTGTGGTTGTCCCAATCTCCTTTTGTTCCAAGCAGAGCCCGCTGTGTCGCAAGATAGCTTTAGATTTTGGATATTTGGCTCATGACAACATGAAGGTGAGTTCGAGTTTCTCTACCTTCAGCAACGTAGATTGGAAGCACGATTTTGCTATCCAATCCCTCGAAAACACTGGTGGTATTATAAGAATACGAGGTGTTTGTGAATTGAGTACATCTGACTTGCTCAAGACACAATTTCCAGTAGAAGAGGACCATCGCTTCGTGACGTAGAACGGAATAACGATTTTATTCCCTTTCAAGTCTTCAAGAGGAAGTCTCCATATACCGAATGTGAGCTTCGCATCGCTGCAATTATCACTGTAACCGTGGTAGAATTTCTCACAATCTAGAGGATCCAACTTGAATTCGATGCCCATCGCCAAAGACAGCGCTACCGCTGACTTTATTCCGCCAGCCGATTTAGGGAAACCCCGTCCAATATAGATTTGGGTCATCGTGCAATGGCATCATATCGGACTTGGTAGGTTCCGCTTACCAGGCTCCTTTGCCCTTGGAATGCTTGGAGCCCGGACGAAAATACCCATTGAAGTTTTCAGGTATTCTGTTTCTTTCGGAATCTTCGTCATGGCGATCTTTTGCTTCTCGATCTTCAAAGTGGCATAGCTCGGATGCTGGCACTTCAAATCACCTCGAGCGTGGTCCTTCTTCCACAGTCCATGCAGGCTTCTCCGACGAGTTCCGCCAGCATTGTTGACTTCTTCCTCTTGCCATCCCGATCGGATTTGTAATTGTCCCGTCGTTGCCGTAAGTCTTCCGCTTCTTTCCGTTGAAAGCGCGATGATTTGACTGGTTTCTGATCCTTGACTCTCGTTGACCATTCTCTTGACTTCCAAAGAAACTTAACTCTATGGTCAACTGCAGACTCAATTTGAGCCTTTGTTACCGAGGCTTCAGTTCTGTTGGTAGTTGAGCAAGAGAGCGGAGTACATCCACCGCGTCATCCAGACTTAGGTGCAACGACGACCAGAGGAAGCAATGGATTTGGCTATATCTCGAGTACCATTTAGTTTCTTGAATTATCGAAGATGGGCTTGGCATCTCGACACATATCATTGAACCGTCCCGTCACTTTCCTGATGGAGAGTTTGCCCGTACGGCTGGAACTCCAGAGGCTCTTGCAATCGAAAGCAAGCCTTCTGGTACTCAAAGATATCTTCTGTGCCTCATCCAAAGTCAATGTGAACTTTTTCTCAGCGCGTATCGTTCCCTTGCTTCGTTCCTCCGCCATTCCAATAAGTCTGAGCTTGGCATTGGTAAGGGACGCTTCTGAGAGAGAGGCGTTATTGAGCAGGGTTATTGCCAGTACTTCTCCGATTTGAGATTGACTGGTTGAGCCTGCTTTCATTAGGTGCTCTGCGGCGAGTCCGCGAAACCTAGACACATAACGGTTCAAGTCTTCATTGTTCTTGCGCTTGCAAGAAGTCACCTTATTGAAGGAATCAATGAGGCGAGTAACCACGGAGATGGGAGGATCTTGGGCAATCAAGTCCACGATCTCTTGCACAGCTTTGACTTGGTCTTCCTGCTTGTAATCGATCTTTCCTTGCTCTTGCGCTTCATCTACAAGACTTTGCTGAGCTTGGCGAAGACCTCGATCGTACAGTTGACGTCCAAGTGTGTGGAATACCGTTTTGTAGAATTTGTTTCTCCCTTCTCGGCTGCGGTTACGATTAAGTCAACCCAACTTGCAACTTTCTTTCTCCACGATAGGAGGTCTTGGTCCGGCTCGAATACCGGAGGGTTCATCATGCCAAAACCTTTCTCGAAGTCCTTCCCTGGGCCCATAACTGTAGTATGCGTAGTGTAGCGAGGGGGAGCGAGGAAGGAAGGCACAGTGAACGGGTACAAAAGCCCCCGGGATGCCGTTGCAGTCCCGTATTTGGTGTGTTTAATTAGGCCGATCGCCATAGATAGTTGATACACAGTTAGGTAGGTAGTCCGATTGACCGCTTTTTCCTATCCTCTGTTTTCTCTCTTATCCCCCGATCGGGCGGAGAGCTCTGCCTTATATAGCCGTTCGCATGGCAATGTAGGAGTGGTAAAAGCTCGATAAGTACAGTACGGTACGGTTCTAATTCTAACATTCCCACCTTCTCCTGTTCGTTTCAGATCCAAACGAATTCAGTTTCTCTGTCAATCCATTCTTCGACTGGGTGCCTTATGCGTCCATCTCTAATGATACGGTGTAGAATAGAGTCACTTTTGAACTTAGTGAGGGCGTCGGCGGGATTAAACTCAGAGCGAATAAAGTTGATGTTCTGAAGCTCTTTCAACTTGTAAGAATTCTTAACTTGTAGCAATATCTATCATAAGTCGCTTCTCTATAGTTGTAGTAGCCCTAGTAATAACATCAAAAAGTGACAAGCTGTCTGTAAACATGATAATTGGGTCAGAACGTAACATTATCTTCTGTAGATCATGTTTCAAAGCATAAGACATATCGAGGCGTCGGCTAATGCCATAACTTCACTATCAAGAACAGACCTAGTAACGCGTTTCGACTTATGAGATGACCAGTAGATCGGTTGACATTTCTCAGTGTTATCTGCCAAGAAAATTATGTATCCAAGTTGTGAGGACCCGTCGATGTTTGTCGCAAATGATGCATCGGAATAAACTCGTAGGTGAAGTGTTTGACATCGAGCTTTGGGAACTTAAGTCGCATAGAATTATCCTTTCTGGCTACACTTAGGGCAAGGTTGATTCTCTTGATATGCTTCTGCGGATCCTTTTGAATACATCCTCCGTAAGCTGAGCGGCTTGAGCGACCCGAAATGAGATGTCAGGCCTCGTGTACGCTATCCAAGCCAGTTTAGCCTTCTGAGATTTATAGGAACTAAACGGAGCATCAGCGAGAAGTAATTTAAGCCTCTGTATGTAGTAGGATTGATGTACTTCGAAGCAAAGGGTTTTCTTTCGATTTGCGCTCCGGAGAATTGGATTTTTATACTCTCTACGTTTACACTTGAAGCGATGCTCGGTTTTCCTTGAGTATTTTTCAAAGTGTTCATTTCCAGCTTGTAGTAAATCGTCGACGTATGTCACGCAAAGGCCAGAAAGTTTCTTGTCAAGCATCTTGAAGAAGAATGATCCGTCGTTAGTTGTAGATTCCATTCCAAGATCAGATCGAAGATGCTCGTAAATCGTTCTTCCCAGTAATCACCGCTGTCAGGGAGTCCATAAAGTGGTTAAGAAGCTTTAGCATTGCATCAGGGCCAAGCTCGAACTCCTTGGTAGGCTTCACATAAATGTCTCTGAGTAGTTTCTCGGCATTTGGAGATATGCCTGTGTAACGTCCGTTGAGAAAAGCTTGAAGCCAAAAATAGATGCAAGTCCTACTAGTACTCGGATCGAATGTTGACGAGCAGTGCTGGTGTCATGGACAAGAATTCTTTCATTTTATCCCTATGACCTTGTAAGACGAATCTAGCTTTCCATACTTCACGATTTGTGCCAGAATCTTTGATAGCCAGTACAAATCTTCCATCTAGAACATTTGCGTTAGCGGGTACTCATCCTTGCATACTACTTTCCATGTGCCGCGTTCAATCAGTCCCATTATTTCTTTTCGCTTAGCTGTACTGATTCAGCTGCGCGGGATCTTTGGGATGAATAATTTCTGTGAGGTGACAGAGAAGAGAGGACTAGGGGAGGAGCGTTCGGTCTTAATGAAGGCTCTGAACGAAATGAAGTTTTTGCATCCCTCTGATTTCCTTCTATTTCTTCCTGATTTATCATCAACTGGAATCCAGGGAAGTATATAGCTGTTGAAAACCCCACTGGGGTTTTGCCGATAATGCATTCGCAATCGATCTTTAGCCCAGGGTGCCCAATGACGGCTTTATAGAGGTATTCGACTTTATTCCTCAGATCTGTGCTGCGGGGACCCTGCGGAGCAAATTTTTGATTGTCTCCCTTAGCTCTTCCAAAGCCTCGGGCACAGTACAACGCTTGCTTTCGATTATAGCGGATAATCTTAAGCTTTGCAAGTGTTTACGAATGCGATTCTGACGAGTAGAGCTATTGTACTGGTCCCTCATTATAGACATTGCTGTTGCAAATGTTCCACATTGTCCAGAGATATGCTCAGATAAAATCTTTTCTCTTCACCTTCAAAAACGTTATGGAAGTATTGTAACTTCTTGTCATTAGGGAGTTCGTAATCAGCGGCGGCATCGAGGTAGTTAGATATGTACTCATTGATATCTTCTCCAAGTTTACCACTAAACTTTTCCGTGTATTTCAAAACGAGTTGCAAGATTGTGAGCAACCTTCGAATCATCAATGAAGCGGGATTTTTCATTAATGTGAGGGTGTAGAGGGGCTTCAATGCCTTTTCGCGGTAGTAAGTACGGCATACGCTTCATCCTTATCCTGTTCTAACTGATAAAGCATGGATGGGATTCCCACGAAATTCGCGAATTTTCCTGATGCGGTGTGTATTGCAAGCCTTTTAGTTGCAAATAGTCGCGGAGGAGCCTGAATAATACGGCAGGACCAGAAAGGAACTCTGTATTGTAAAGGATTTCCACAGGGAGATCTTCGCGGAGGCCAATTATCGCATCCTCGTTGATGGCTGCGGGTCGGCATTTATGTAAACAGAAAGGGCAGCTTTAAAATTACAATCGGTTTATACGCGTTAAGGAATTTCTGGAATGTATTCCAGAGTAACCATCTTGAGGCGCTCCCTTCAAAGTACCGAGTTGGTAAGCAAGAAGTACTTAATGTAAGGAATAAAGAGAGGTTCTCTAGAATGTAGGAGAGGGGCTTTTAACTACTTTAACGAAGTCCTAAGCGGATGCGCTCGTTTTTGACGTGCTTCCGTGTGAGGTTATGGAGATCAGCGTCAGGTTTGTTGTGGATGGTGATCTTGGACAACTCGCAGTGGAAACCTTTCGGATTTTCAAGCTTTCAAACCTTGTAAATGTGGCCTTTTCCTTTCTTGTGGACGTTGAGCTGCAAGTAGGATGAAAACTTGCGATCGCACGGCTTACAAGAGACTTAAGCAGACTTAGTCTTCTTTTTCTTTCTTATACGGTCGTTGGCTACGCGGTAGATGTGGTGCAAAAGCCCTTCTTCTACAGTTTCAGCTGACGAGACCAAGAAGCACTACTGCTCGGAGCTGCTGGCGTCGCTATAGGGGCGGGGAGCTTGGGAATTCGGAGTGGGGCGGAGGGGCGATTGTCACCGGGCGTTGCTGCAGGAGAGAAAGGAATCTCTCCTGGTACTTCCTCCGCGGCGCTCACTGCCTCGTGGTCGGATGAGGACAGGGGCGGGTTCGGTTCCTCGTCAGACAAGCTCTGAACCGAAGACGTCCTCCAAGTGTTCACGTATCTCACGCAGCGTAGACACTAAGAATCCAATGGTCAGTATGTTAGATAACTTTTTTTTACCTGTAATAAAATTGTAGGTTAACTTACTAGTTATAAGATACCCTGTAGTGATACCCAGAACAGCTAGGTGACCAAAGCAAGCTAGAGCTTAAAACAATAAGGCACAAACGAGTAAAGCAAGGTAGCAAACGTTCCACAACAGAGTAGCCAAGCCGAACTTCCAACACAACCAGCGAGCCAAAACACAACCAGGACCGGCACACTAGTTCAGAGAGGAAGCAATAGAGGTCAAATTTGCATGCGGGGGAGAGGGCGAAAGTTGAATTCCGGAATGTTGTCTCGCCCCGCTGTTGAGGGGGGCGCGAATATGCGTCCCTTCAAGCGCTTCTCTGGCGCCTTAGTTGAGGGGGACACTTACGGTGTTCACTCGGGTATTTTCGGTCAGCTTACTGCTGCGGGTGAGGAGTGTGGTTCGGGTGTTTGATGTTGTTTTATGTTGTTGGTGATGGTGCGGGGAAGTGTAGCACCATCACCTCTTTATATTGTAGAGTTTCCTGACTTGATGTGTTCAAGTCAGGCGTGCTGTACTGTCGGTTGTATACCAACTGACAGTATACAGTATAGTAAAAATAACTATAAACTAACAAATTGAACCGTAGCCACTTAATTCGTGTCAGTAGCAGCCATGTCTAATGAAATTCAACTACTGTAGATACAGTAGACAGTAGCTTTCACTGTCCGTCTTTGGAAGCTACTGTACATGTACTGTACGTTTGTAATTCTAACAGCCACCTGTCAAATACGGCACAAGTCATCGAAGTTGCAAAGTCACTGTAATCGTGGCCCGCGATTGGACACGACCGTTTGTACAGTATGCACTGTACAACAGGTTACCCTACTTACAGTACACTAGTCCTTGTCTGCGATCGCTCTTAGCAGGAAAATTAAGTACAGCAACCGTTCCATTGCGCGGCTGGGGACGGTTCTTGTAATCTCCGTGACCACTGAGAACGCCTCTGGATGCCATCCGCCAAGAGTAGAGATTGGAACAGGAACTAGCCTGCTTCTCCCCGGTAATTCCTCCAGATAGCCTTGGTACTTTCGCCGCTTTTCGCGCTCGCCGCATTGAGACTGGTCATCGGTTAAAAGTCCGGACTCTGGAGTGGGAGGGAGCGAGTGGATTGACGAATATTATGTCAAAATAGTCAGTTCCACCTGCGGCCCCCATGGCTCTAATGTCCGGTCTTGTCCGGTGTTGAAAATGCACACGCGGTTCGATGAAAGGGCGCCGGGCCGCCCGTCCGAGATCGTTTCCTAGCAAAGCGACCTGATTGGTGGTGCTAATTGCGCTGGCATCCATAACGACAGTGCAGCAGATAAACCCATGGATGTCTAATGTCTCAGGCACCCAGGCTTCGGACAAGGAGTATCAGGGGCGAAAAAACGGAGTTTGGCAGAAGTACTGCAGCCACACCGAGAAATCTTGCTCCTGATTTGTGTCCTCAACCCCGCACAAGGCGCACAGTGGACCCTTCCCTTGGCTCCAGGTAGTGACATCGAGGCGCGGAAAGCACGGGTACGGGTATTGCCAGGCGGCAACGCTTCCTGCGCGGCTGCGTGGACTGCGTCTGTAAGGTTCTTCTGTGATGGTGGGTTGTTCGAGCAGAAGTTGCTAAACGGAAGTCTATCCGCAGATCGGCAAGAGGTATTCCATATGTCGAAAGCTTCGAGGGCGTCATGGTACTGGGACAGGTCCTTAGTGGAGGTCGGCAAGAATTTGGTGCACAGCTTGTTCGACGCGCCACTGGATGCAAGGAATGAGGCAGCGCCAACGTCCTTCGCTGACGTCAAGCCAATTCCCAAAGTCGGCTTTTTGTCCTGGATCGGCTTGATAGGCAGTTGTTATTCCTTAAATATGGTGTTGTCAAGCAATCCTCCTGCCAACTTCCGTACACAGTTTTCGACTAGGCCGTCAAAGTACTCGGCCCCTTTCCTTGTACAGGAAGGCGGAACAACTCGAAGAAGGTACCCCAACTTGCAAACCCCAAAAAAGTTTCGAAGTAATTGGAAAGAAACTTGGGAGTCTTCGAGCTCCATGATTAACAATAGTTTGGGCGTGCTGTGTCGAACTTGTCGATAGGGAGGTGCAGTAGAGTGTTGTAAAACAAGGTACACAGTAGTCGCGAGATGTCCGAGTCGCGTCCCGTGAAGTTTACAATCAGTGCATCGTCAACAGTATATGTAGCATAACAGAATGCAGTAAACACAAGTGTTGATCAAATACAAAGAGTGCCACTAAACACAAAGCATTAAATGGGTTGAGACGGAATGCTAATTACAAAGTTACAACCGACGGTCGCAGTCAATACTCAAACAGGTGGAGGCGACCTTTCATGTTGAATTAAGATTCAAATTCATAATGGTAGCGTTGAGAAGAGGTTCGAGGTTGTGGACATGGTCCAGAATGTGCTTTTCCATGAACGCCTTAGAAACTACTGGAGCGTTTAAGATGAAAACCCCTTCGCAGTATTCCTGCAACATGTCGGGGGGGTAGGTCGCTTGGACTGAGGCGACGGGGGCTGTTGGCCATCAGGTCTTGCATTTCGGTATGGCGAAATGAAGCCCAAGACGTTTGGCTTCCGGGGAGGACAAAACTTCGATGGTCTTGAGTAGTGCGGAGTGTTTGGCTATGATATAACCATCATCGTGGTACCAAAGTTCCAAAAGCAAGGTTTTCAACTCTGTGTCCTCTTCGGGGAATGAAGATAACAACTCTCGAATTTTTATAGCGACAGGATGGAGGACCAGGGCGAAAAGCAAGCTGCTGAGCGGGTCTCCTTGCTGAGTTCCCACGACGCTCCGTACCGTGTCGAATCCAGTCCATAGGAACGCTGGATCGTTGTTGTAGCAGTACAACACCCAGAGTATCAACTGGGGAAACAGGTCCTTGACGGCTTTGAAAAAGGCTGCACGGCTTCACAGGTTGAAGGCATTCCTTAGGTCCACCGATAAAAGAGCATAGTCGGAACTTGTGCCGAATTTGCAACGGACTTCATGAACCGCAGTGTCAGTTCCATATTTTGTGGCAATACCGACTTGCAGTGGCTGAAAGTAGCGTGCTGCTTTCTCATTGACTAGCTTTGCGAGGCAGCCGCTGCTGGTCTGCTGACTGGCCTCCCATCGACTTTCTGGTAGACTGTTGTTGGTGCTAGCATTCGACAGCAATGATTTCTACATGCCTCGACCATCGGCACATGTATTTAACATGACAAGCAGATCTGCAACTCCAAATGGGTTCCAGCCAATCCATACATCTCAATAAAGACACTCCCCTTTTCTCCTAGTACAGCATACCAACCTATTCAAGTAAACCACTGCTCTGTTTCTGGAAACGTTCATTCCGCGGAGTGCAACCGTATTACATCTCTGATGCCACCATTCGCTCGCGAATCTATCAGCGCCTCAGCTGTGTTCTGTGGTCCTCGGTGGCTATGACCATCATTTCCGTGCCCCACTGCACGTGACCGATGTTCACCATCCAGTTCTTAACTCAATAGTCTGTCAGTGAGTGTGCACTCCAGAAACATCATGAGTAAACAATAAATACCAATTCAAGTAAACAACTTCAGATCGGATATATCCTCCAAGAGTAAAACACCCAAACCTTCCCCTACAGTACACGTTTAAATGGGGTGCCGCGATAATTCATGTTTAAAGGACCCCACTTAAATTTTTATAGAGAAGAGAATATTTACTCATTACTTATCTCGCGTGCTTGCCCAGGACCTGCAGAAAGCTGCTCGTCACCCCGCCACCGAGCCCATGGATGGCCTTCATCGTACAAGGCCATACATCAGGGCAATGAGAAGCACTGGAGGCACGGATTTCTTCGATGTCACTTTTGTCAACCCACTCGCGCCATCCAACAGGAGAGTGTGCATCTTCACCCCGCTCAAATCCCTCGACGCGGCAAAGGCTGCAAAGCGTAGAAGATATGAACATAAAGTATGTGTAACTGACCGAAGATTCCGTATCACTTGGTCAATTTAATTCAGTCTCAGTAAGCACCCCTTCTGAATGTGATGCCATGGCCACATATTTTACTACCGTGATGTATTATTATTTCGCATGTACATCACAGGTTCGGTTAGGGCTGTTACCATTCCCATACACCGCTTACTCTCCCACCTGGAGCTGAACTTAATAGTTTTAATCTTGTTCGAAAAATCCTAAGTTTTGGGCCGTAAAGCGGTTTTGTAAGACATTCCGATAGCATTTGGGCGGTTGGTATGTATACAATATCGATTATGCCTTTCTGAACTGGAGACCGAATGTAATGATATCTAGTATCCACGTGCCTATTTCGATGGGAGTTGGAGATATCTGTTTCCCCGTAATAGATCCTAGATTGTCCTGGAAAATAGTTGTAGGCTGCTTCTGTTCTATACAGAGATATTGCAATAAATGTGGAAGCCAATCAAATTCATTTCCAGCCATAGATAGACTAACATACTCTGCCTCAGTAGCTGACAACATGATAGACTTTTGATTAATGCTTTTCCAAGCAATAGCGCCGCACCTAAGAGTATGAAATGTCCACTGATGAATAACCTGTATGCTCCTGATGCCTAGTCAGCATCTACATAGGCTTCTAACGCAAAGATGTTCGTACTTAAACTTAGAACAAAATTTGGCGTTCCTCGTAGGTACCTAAAAATGCGCTTAACATCCTGCCAATGAACTGATCTAGGTTGGCTGAAATGCAGACTTAGGATATTAACTGCGATTGAGATATCTGGTCGCGTACTGGTGATGATATATAGAAAGCTTTCGATGGCTTCCCCGTGTAGTATGTTGGACATCTCTGTCCTCTCAGCATCGGCAGGAGGCTGCTTGTTTGTCAGTTCATAGAGCATTGAAGGATCCATCGGAGTGGCTAACTGATTTGCAGTCTTGCATGATGTATTTCTCCAAAACATTTTTCGTATACCCCGACTGTGATACATAGTAGTCACCATTCATGTATTTTCCAATTTATACGTTGAGATAATAACTGACATTTCCCGAATCCTTAATTTTGAATGTAGACATAAGCTGATACTTGAGATTTTAAGCATCATCGTTGATCGAGTTATAATTATTATATCATCAACAAAGACGATGATGGCAAAACCTAGTTGGTTCTTGTACATGAAAGTGCTTTCAGTATATGTTACTGGCTTGAGTCCAGTTTGAATTACATTAGTATTAACATAACTATATCATATTCTTGTAGCTTGGTTTATACGATATATGCTTTACTTCAACTTGCAGACATAGTTGAGAAATTTCGGTTCTCAAATCCTCGAGGTAGTCACATTTAAATATCGTCAGAAAGTTCCATGTATTAAGTGTGCCAGTGATATACATATGATTTACTTGGGCATTTTGTCCACCAGAATTGGTAAACGCTGTAAAAATTGTAGTAAAGTTAACGTAGGTGAGAAGTTCTTCTCAATTTAACCTTTCAAACAGCCAGGAAACGAGTTTCACCATTCATCCTAGACGAAGTTAGCATGATGATAGATAGAAGAACAAATCAAGGTGCTACGAATCAATAAATAATC
Source organism: Kappaphycus alvarezii (assembly GCA_002205965.3). Classification (NCBI taxonomy): domain Eukaryota; phylum Rhodophyta; class Florideophyceae; order Gigartinales; family Solieriaceae; genus Kappaphycus; species Kappaphycus alvarezii. Next base: position 27,840 of record NADL03000211.1, read on the forward strand.
ATAAACGTACATTAGAACAAATATTTTAAGAATTATAGCAGGATAAAGCCTGGCTTACTTCATGGGAAATGTGAAACTCATTTCCAGTACTTTTGAGAACAATAAGCGAATAAAGGATGTGTCTGATGGATTACCAAGTACTTTAAATACATAAAAGACTCCGATTTGCAGTTTCCCCGGAGTGCTGATGTGCGCAAATTCGCGCACGAAAAAAATCTAGATGAGGACCATGATTGTATACAGTATCGGAATTGGGAAGATATTTTTACAGTTTTTGAATTTGCAAGATATTTTTAATTTGGGTGAGTGTGGCAAATTCATCGGTTGATTTTTTCATTTTAGGACACGCTGTCATAGTAGATGTCAGTACAGTTCCAGGTTGTGGGTGATACTACAAGTAGCTCTGAAAGGTCTATATAATGGCCACATCAATTCCCACCCCTGGCCGATGGGTGGCTGGCATGGGTATGGCACCTAGATATTTACCTTGAGGAAATATCTTCTAATAGTCTCTCTGGTTCACACGATTACCGTGAATACATTTTATGGTTATTAGTATGTTTGTTGAGACTTTTGGGGTAGCCAAAAGTCTATATAAGCCGAGTAAACTGCTTCCTTTAGTGGAGGTGAAGCAAGTTGGCAGACAACTTCAAGCCAAGTCCCGAGTAGTAGGAAGTTGAGAGTCAACTTCAGACCCAAGAAAACTTTTTCTTACGCTAGTCGCAGAGCGTCGGTGGTAGACCCTGCCCCTTTTATACTTGCTTGTAGCTTCTCAACTCTCTTCTATATACACTCCCTTTTGTTCGTTCAACAATACCACGGCAGCACTTTTGTCGCTCGCAACACCTCCTTCTCAGGGTAATTGGTTCTGAGGATCTCTTCCCCCGCCGATTTACCCCTATCATTTGGTACTCTTGTGGAGGGGGTTGCACCCGAGGTATTCGAGTTGAGCAGTAGTAAGGAACACTTCGGGGGGATTTCTTTTCTGTAATCATGGATCTCAACGCTGCTCGTATAACGTTCACAGGGGCAAGACTGAAGACGTTGAGGAGTTTCTTTACACATATGTCAACGTTGTGATGCGAGAGAAGGGCGATGAAGAGAAGGCCGCAAGTATCTTCGCCTATCTTCATGGTGACGCAAAGCACAAATATAAGTCCAAGTTTATCGACGGGTGGTCTCTTAACGGGAATGGGCGTAACTTCGGTGAGGTATGTGAGTGGCTTGTGAAAGAGTATGCTAAGGAGGTAGAACCAGATGAGATGATTCGTACCGCCATAGAGGCCCGGCTCAACTTCGACGATTTGTTAAGCTCATTGGTGTACTTGTGTGATCTTTATGAAAAGGCTGGGTTCAACGCCCAAGCCAAGTACGGAATGCTGCGTAAGGCGGCTATGGGGGATAAGCGGCTCTCCGATTTCCTCCTCATCAAGGGCCCTCACACTTTTGATGAACTGAAGGGTACCATAGTAGAATTTGTCAAAAATTCGGAGACGTTTCAGTCACTGAGTGAGGTACCGAGGGAAACCCGCACATCGATGTCTATCGTACATCCTGAAAAAATTATCAAAGGCCGGCTACTAGTGCAGCGGCATTAGAATCTGTCAGGAGCGATGTCAAAAACTTGGAAGAAAGGTTGGAAACCCGATTCGATAATCGACTTGACATGATAACCTCGCAGTTGGAAAGCCTTACTCTTACCATTAAGAAGAACCAGTCTGGGGCCCCTAAGGCCGCAGAAGTCTGTTCTTACTGTCACAAGCCTGGACACTTTGCAAACAGGTGTCCTGATAATCCACATAGAAACACTCGTTGTGCAAAGTGCGGTCGATATGGGCATCATGAAAGTAACTGCTGGTCTAAAGACAACAGAAGAGCAAATTTATCGGAAGCAAGGAGTGAGTCAGGACCAGAGGTGAAAATCTTACAAAATAGAAGGGATCAAAGGTTGACGGATGCCGGTAACGTATCCATCGCTGAAGAGATTAGTCAAGTCAATGTGACAAAAAGGGATGGGGAAGGGAACATTTTATCGAAGAAACCTAGGCTAGAGTATGGAATGCTGGAGCATATCCCAGCACCTGTACCTCCTCGAACCAAGAGGTCTGATCAAGTTGTTCCAGGAGTGGGAGTCACTCCGGCCAAGAAGACGAAAAAGAGTAAGAAAGTTAAGAGTATCTCTAAGGACGTACTAGAGTATGTGAAGAGGTACAATTTGGTGGCTGAGCTTGCATCGGCCCCAACTGGGATAACGTTTGGTCAACTTTTGAGGGGCGACGCAGAGGATGCGAGAAAAGAACTCAAAAAAATTATCAGGTCTAATAAGTCCGCTAAGGGTAAGAAACTGTTTCTTCAATCGGCCTCGACAGCACCAAGACGTCTTAAGCTGGTACCAGTCAAAGTATTGGGTATGAAAACCCAAGCTCTCTTCGATTCGGGTGCTGTTCCAAACCTCATTTCAGAAACTTTGGTGACAGATCTAGGTCTCGAAATTACTCCAACGACTCGAAAAATAACTGTAGCGGATGGAACCGTCTCAAAATGCATGGGCACTGTTGACAAGGTTTCCGTGTTCTTTGGGGACTCTAAAGTTGATGTAGACTTTCTTGTCATGCCGGATCTCCCTTTCGATGCAATCATTGGCTGCCCCACATGGAAAGACTAGGACATGCATTGACTTGGGCAACCAAATGGTTTCAGTTAATATTGACGGCAGAACCGTGAAGATGCCCCTGGATTTCGACAAAAGCACGCATCCTGAAGATTTAAAAGAAACGGACAGTGAAGATTTCACTTCTAGCTATGACAGCGAAGATTCGGAACCAACTAACACTTTCGGAAGTGGAAAAGGGTACCCTCGGGGGTAATGAACATGGCATGGGACGATTATGATTCCGGGTTTGAAACAGATGACGACTGGATTCTAGGATAAGTTTGAAACCCGAATGTGTTTCTTTTTGCGATGATATCGAATCAAAGGACAGAATTCGGAGCATGAAAGAAGATTACCTTTGCAAAGAAAATAAGAATACGTCGAATTCCATATATGAAGATGTGAGCACGACGGAAGAGGTCCTTCAAAATATTGAGGTTGAGGATCAAGAAGAAAAAGGGCGCCAAATGGCAGAAATCCAAGGAAAAGTGCAGCACCTTCCCGCCCCGCCTCACTGAAAATATCCGACATGTTAACATCTTCCGAAGTAATTGCATGGAGCGTTTCAGATTTAAGACAAGCAAGTGTACCGGTTACTCACTCGTTCGAACTTACCGACACTCAACCGATTTACCACAAGCCTAGACGTCAACCGCCAAAATATGACCAATTTATCTCAGAAAATGTTACAAGTATGCTGAAAAATGATATTATTCGACCAGTTTCATCCCCATGGTCGTTTCCAGTTGTGGTCGCACCAAAGAAGGATGGAAAGCTGCGTTTTTGCGTCGATTACCGACAACTGAACCAGAGAATGATACCCGATCGATTTCCGATTCCGAACATGGAGGAGATCCTCGAGGACCTGAAGGACGGGAGATATTTCACCTCAATTGACCTTTACACTGGCTATTGGCAGATTCCATTGGATGAAAAATGTAAGGAAAAAACAACCTTTACCAGCAAAGCCGGTACGTTCAGGTTCGAAGTGATGCCTTTTGGTCTCATGAATGCACCAGCTACATTCCAAAGAATGATGAACGAGGTTTTGAAAGGACTTCCATTCGCAAGAGTCTATATCGATGATGTCGTCATATTCTCAGAAACATTGGATCAGCACATCTCGCACGTCAAGACAGTTGTGGAGAGGATATCGGAGTATAGCTTGAAAATTAAGTTGAGCAAATGCTTCTTTGCGAAAACTTCTATCCAATTACTCGGTCATATCGTCGACCAAGAGGGAATTAGAGTGGATCCAGAGAAAACGAAAAAAATAAAGTTGGCACCAAGGCCCGCTTCAAAGACGGAGGTCCGAAGCTTCTTAGGACTGGCCTCATATTACAGAAGATTTATCAAAGATTTCGCCAAGACTGCAGCACCGTTACATGCCAGCACTACGAAGAACGGAAAATTTTACTGGAACAAGGAAATGGAAACTGCATTTAGGAGCTTAAAGATAAGCTATGTGTCCCCCAGTTCTCATGTACCCAGATTTCAAGAGACCATTCGTTGTGGAGACAGATGCCTCAGAACGGTCTTTGGGTGCCGTTTTGTCCCAAAAAGATGAAAACGGAAGACTACACCCTGTTCAATTCGCAAGCCGAACTCTGAATGACGCGGAAAAGAGATACTCAGTCTGCGAGAAAGAAGCGCTAGCTGTCGTCTTCGCGCTGAAAAAGTTTCGCGTATACCTTTTATCACTCGAGAAATTTGTCTTGATAACTGATCACCAGGCACTTAAAACAGCATTCCAAAAGAAGGATGTACATCACCGCTTGGCCCGATGGCTCGACATTTTCGCAGAATATCGGTTTGAAATTGTGTATAGACCCGGACGCAATAATCAGCCTGCCGATTACCTATCCCGCTTGAGGGACGCACTGATTCCAAATGAAAAAGCTTCGGAGGACATCGTCGGAGTCGCCGAGTTGCAGTTGCCGAACGATAACGAGTACGAAGCTAATATTCACGGACTGATCAAATTCCTCGATGGACTAGAAATGAGAAAGGTTGATCTTGAACACCGAAATTGGGTACGCAGGAATCAAAAGGCTTTTACATTGTGGAATGGGAAACTCTTCCGGCACACTAAAGCCGGTCCCCGACTAGTGGCCCCTTTGAAAGAAAGAATGAAGATCTTGAGGACTTTCCATGATGAGCTAGGGCATTGGGATCTCGAAACAACCAAAAAATTCGTAACTGAGAGATTCTGGTGGCCCGGTATCCATAAGGACGTCTATAATTTCGTGAAAAGCTGCGACAACTGCCAAAAATTCACTCCAATACGGAAGTATAAGACAACTCTAAGTTTTCCAGTTTCCGGTCTCTTTGAAACCTTCTCAATTGACTTCGCGGGCCCGTTCAAGGAAACTTCTTCCGGAAACAAATATCTCCTTATAGGGGTGGAACATCTTACTGGATGGCCAATAGCAGTTGCAGTTGAGGAGGCAAATGCTGAGGTGGTACTGAGATTCATCGAAAAAGAAATAATTGAACCGTTTGGTCTTCCAAAAAGGATCATCTCGGATAACGCCCTTTGTTTTACTGCAACTTCACTGCTTCGTTTTTTGGAAGAGAAAGGGATTCAGCTGAAGACCGTTCTCGCATACGCTCCTATGTCCAACGGGAAAGCGGAGAGGATGGTTGGAACCATCAAACGAGCAATATCGAAAACTATGTTGGAGAATGAAATCCAGTGGGAAGATGCCTTACCAAAAGTGTTATACGGCTACCGTCGAAGAAGAGGAAGAAATGGACGCTCACCATTCGAGCTAATGTACGGAAGGGCTCCTAGAATGTTACAGAGAGACATGGAAACAAATATTATCGATGAAGAGAGTAGGGAAGTTGAACTACTGGCCACCGAAGGCTGGAGATCACACCGCGCGCTAACACAGACAAGAAATAAGGATGCAGAACCTGCAGTCAGAACCTTTTCAGTTGGCTCTAAAGTACTTGTAGTACATGGAAAAGCAATGCAGCAGGCTGTGAAGTGGCCGGCCTTCCAAACCAAGTACTCGAACCCTTGCATCGTCACGGAGGAAAGACACCCGCACTATCAGCTCTGTTCAAGCTCAGGGAAGAGATCAAGGAGGGCCATCCATGCACGTCGTCTGGTCCCTTACCATCAGAGGCCTGAAGAATTCCTTCTCACACAGGACTATGCGCAACCACGGGGCATACTCATCTTTAACTATAGAATGATTCCTATGGGAGGAAAAAGGGCCTGGGAATGGATCATCTCGGTTACGCGGGACTACTACGAACTCCACGTAATCATCCATTTCTACATTAATATATGCCTATGTTTTCGTACGTTGAACGGACCATTGCTACCTGAAGAAGATTTCCGACTATTAATAAGAGTTCTATTTTCATTCCAAAACGGAAGGTTCACGGAAGCAGGTCCAGAGTTTGTGGAGGTAATATATCATTACTCTATAGGAAGATATGGAATGGTAGCTGCTGGAGACTTGTCGCAAACGTATCTGAATATTATCCGTCCAATTTACGTATTTCTCAAGAACAACCAAGACGTGCGACTGAGAGGTTACGCCTTACCCCCGGATATGGAATACAGGCTGGTCCCGTATCCTCTATGGGAACCTTACGTTTCTCCGCCACAAATTGGGAACGTTGGAGGCGGCGAGGATCCTCCTGAAGCAGTGATGATGACCAGAGGAGGACCTTCAGGAGACAACAACCCGCCCAGAAGAGGTTCCGGTCGTCCCCCGAGAGGACCTCGTGCAGGTCCCAGTACGTCAGGAGCTGGTCGCGGCCATTCATCGGGACCGTCCACCACAACTTCATCTCTAGCTCTCCTTCACAACCATGCACAGCATACAGTCGGAAGAAGAAGATTATCTTTTTGGCTGCGCAATATCTCCGAGGATGCGAACGATGCGCAGGTCATTTCTTATTTCATGATAAGCATCTGTTTATGTTTTAGGGCGCTACATGGACCGCACTTATCTTACGAAGATTCGTTCTTGATGATGCGCGTCTTCTTTTCTTATCGACATCCATTCCTCCGGCATCTTCCAGAAGAGTTTGCATATCACATATATTTTTTCACTCTTGGAAGATTCGGAAGAGTCACGGAAGAAGAATGTATTCAACCCCACCTCGATGTGATCAAACCAATATATGAGGCTATGCTACAAAGTGAGGTACCAGTAATGCGAACCTACTTTTTAGAGCATCATATTGGTAATCAGTTGCATCCGTACCCGTTTGAGAGACCATACATTTTATCAATAAGACAGCGAACACTAACGGAAGCAGAAGAAGAGCAGTGACGAGTCGGGACGTTCGTCTTGAGCGAGAGGGCGTGATGTGCGCAAATTCGCACACGAAAAAATCTAGATGAGGACCATGATTGTATACAGTATCGGAATTGGGAAGATATTTTTACAGTTTTTGAATTTGCAAGATATTTTTAATTTGGGTGAGTGTGGCAAATTCGTCGGTTGATTTTTTTCATTTTAGGACACGCTGTCATAGTAGATGTCAGTACAGTTCCAGGTTGTGGGTGATACTACAAGTAGCTCTGAAAGGTCTATATAATGGCCACATCAATTCCCACCCCTGGCCGATGGGTGGCTGGCATGGGTATGGCACCTAGATATTTACCTTGAGGAAATATCTTCTAATAGTCTCTCTGGTTCACACGATTACCGTGAATACATTTTATGGTTATTAGTATGTTTGTTTGAGACTTTTGGGGTAGCCAAAAGTCTATATAAGCCGAGTAAACTGCTTCCTTTAGTGGAGGTGAAGCAAGTTGGCAGACAACTTCAAGCCAAGTCCCGAGTAGTAGGAAGTTGAGAGTCAACTTCAGACCCAAGAAAACTTTTTCTTACGCTAGTCGCAGAGCGTCGGTGGTAGACCCTGCCCCTTTTATACTTGCTTGTAGCTTCCTCAACTCTCTTCTATATACACTCCCTTTTGTTCGTTCAACAATACCACGGTAGCACTTTTGTCGCTCGCAACACCTCCTTCTCAGGGTAATTGGTTCTGAGGATCTCTTCCCCGCCGATTACCCCTATCAGATTCCACACACTACTGATATTTTTTTCGCGGTATAATTTTAGTGCCTATCACAGATGTTGCAACGACTGCCGGCGTTCGGAGGGATCATGATATCTGTAGTCAGAGCCATGTCACACACTGGGCATGCGGACGTCGTGGGGAAAAGCATCCATATTGGCAGGAACTCCACTGGTAACTTATTCTGCGAGATGTGGTCTCTAGTTTCCCTGAACACTAAGTAGTACTGCAAATCAAATTGGCTGCACACCACCGGCAACGCAAAAAGGATATTCCCGAGCGCGGAGCAGAGGGGGAGGTTGATCCCCTGGCTCTCAGCCTTCCGAGCTCCCACAGTAAACACACCTCTTACTCCCCTCATTGATATGAGTTTGCTGAAACTTTTGTTTTAAGATGATTCTCAGGTACAAAATTGCTATAGCTAAACAGGAACCGACACACTATTACGTAGTACAGAAGCCTGTAACGCTGCGGCTCTTATGCAAGCAAACCTTTCTCTGCAGGATTAACCCTCTGACTTCAGCTTCCTATTGGCAGACCTTGATTTTTGTGGGATCTACTCACAAGTACCAGTGCTGGCGTTTTAAACGAACCCTCCCTTTACTCCTTCAGAGTAAGTTAGTACTTGGCGACCGGAACCCCATACAGCGATTCTTCCCGCAGTGGAGCAATGTTCTCCGCGGGCACACGTCTCCATATCCTCAGCAGTGAATGTCATACCTGAGTCAGTCCAGCATCGTATGTAACTAGCGTCCCATTGCGCTCGACGAAATTCCCATTCATGTCGCGCATGTCAAGGCTCGAAATGGCCACAAACCAGTCCGGCTCGGAGCAATCATAGAAATCGCAGAGATGAACGGGTATCTGCAGTTCACCTTGACCTCCAGAACAAACTCCTCTTCCGCACTGAAACTCGGACCATCCGCCACAGCGACGTCCTTCAACAAATGGGTGCATGAGCTCTTCCTCCAACATCTTGGTGTTCCCGGTTTCGGCAACATCTTTGACTCCCGCAGTGGCGTATCCATATCTCACAAACGCGGAGAAGCGACGCCCGTGTGAGAATGCTGTCAAAGGGGATAGATGTGGATTTTCTGGCTGAATCCAGTTTGAATTACGTTAGTATTAACATAACTATATCATATTCTTGTAGCTTGGTTTATACGATATATGCTTTACTTCAACTTGCAGACATAGTTGAGAAAATTTTCGGTTCTCAAATCCTCGAGGTAGTCACATTTAAATATCGTCAGAAAGTTCCATGTATTAAGTGTGCCAGTGATGTACATATGATTTACTTGGGCATTTTGTCCACCAGAAAATGGTAAACGCTGTAAAATTTGTAGTAAAGTTAACGGTAGGTAAGAAGTTCTTCTCAATTTAACCTTTCAAAACAGCCAGGAAACGAGTTTCACCATTCATCCTAGACGAAGTTAGCATGATGATAGATAGAAGAACAAATCAAGATGCTACGAATCAATAAATAATCATAAACGTACATTAGAACAAATATTTTAAGAATTATAGCAGGATAAAGCCTGGCTTACTTCGCGAGAAATGTGAAACTCATTTCCAGTGACTTTTGGGAACAATAAGCGAATAGAAGATGTGTCTGATGGATTACCAAGTACTTTAAATACATAAAAGACTCCGATTTGCAGTTTCCCCGGAGTGCAACACAGATTGTAATAAAACTGAATTTCTGCGAAAAGAAGTCAAGGACTATCAAGATTGATCGAGGATTTCTGTCCAATTTTAACCTTTCAGAACAAATCGCTCTAGATACTCGCTACCGAAATGAACGATTCAATCCAGATTCTGCGAAAATTGAGTCAGCTCACATGTTAATCTCGTACTTTCGGAACAGATTCGGCAACACCCATGATATGCTATAGCCTCATCCCTAGCAGTTACATCCGCAAGCTCAGGAGTTCAAATAAACGGAGATGAATTAATACGTGGCCAAGAAGACATTTTAGCAGAAATTTTGAGGGGGACCGAGAACGAAATGAGTTTTTCCGAAGTGAAGAAAAATGAAATCACAAACATCGATGCACCACAAAGGACTTGACGATGATACTATCCGCCATCTCGAACGCGAACGTTAATCTGTGCATTTTTTATATAACTTGGAAGCAAAGAGAGTGACCCGACTACACGATTGACTCTGAAACCAGAGAGAGCGACAGAGAAAGTACTGAACTGGCAGAGTTTGATGCTTAATTTGCAGACATCAACAACTTAAACACGAAATTATCTAATTTACTCACAAATAAACTCATTTATGACAGAAATTTTTGTAAAGTATTGCTAATTTTTTGATAAATAATAAGTATTACCCGAAGGATTTCGTCTAAGTGACGGAAGGATGCATCGAAGCATGGAAAATAGTCTTAGATCACGCGTCTCCAAAGAGACCGAGACAGCAGTACCAAAAAACTTTCTTGGATAGACGTCAATAAAAATTACGTGTCAGTTGGATGGTTGAGATCTTAAATCATCATAAGAGTGACTTTGATACGGGAAACGATACAAGGACACCATCATCAATAGTCGAACCAGAGAATTTGAACAGAATATTTCATGCACTTTGAATAAAACACAGGATATTACTATCATCGAGGAATAGGTTACGTTCCGCAAATGCTACGTATAGGAAACTTGGTCAGAATCGTTGAGCTAATTGATGTTCCACTTGGACTGCCAAGTATAACTGTTATATTTTACAACTTCAATAATGGTACATATTCAAAAACGGTATGAAAGCACTACTTGGGCTACAATTTACGAGCGCTGCGTTTTATAACCAGTGAATACTGTCTAAAAGGCTTTTGAAACTAATTGTAGAAGTCTGTGATGGAAGAAACAATAAAAACTTTGACTAGTGGTCTTTTCCAATAATCAGGTCTCAAAGTTCGCACCTTTAGTCCCAGTAAGAGTATCCGACGATATGCTATTTACTCGAAAAGAGTTGTCTGAATTTGAAAAGAAGTTATTTTATATTAGTGCAAGTTAGTTATACGACCTAGTCAAAATATAATATACATATATGAAGCCAAACCGAAAACTCCGAAAAGCTTCCAAGAAATATGGAAGCATTATGATTTTTTTCGAATAGTTTTATAATGCATCGGTGACGGTTAGAGCTACCATGGGATTGTAAAAGATTAATTTTAATGGATCGGTTATCATTTATATCAAGTACATTGATAGCGAACCATTGTTATGTTTTTTAGACTCAAAAGCAGGGTCCAATGATGCACGTCTCCTTCAAGCGTCTCGTACTAGGACATTTGAAGAAAAATATAGGGGTGCTCGGCAACTGTATAGCGGGGCTTTTGAAAAAGATACCTAATTATCAAGGTTCACAATTAACTAGAAATATTTGAACTTGGCACATATTTATTATGTTTCTGGTGAAAATAAGAGAGTTGAATCCAAATAAAGTCTTGGTTTAAGGAAAATATATTATGGAACGCTCCGAACCACATTTTGCAAGATTGAGAACGGTCGAACAAATTCAAATAAGCTATTTACTTTTCCGTCTGCCGCTAAGGCAGCGAATAATACTCTTGGCTAAGAAGGATTTGTACCAACTGCACTGATACTCGGTGTATTTATGAATATTTCAAAAACATTTAATCCAAATTAAGATCCCTCAGCCTTGGTGGAATGAGTGGAAAATGACAAAATATCTGGCAAAGAGCCTGAAAGACAAACAACTGGCCTGAAATAGAAATTTGGTCCTTGCCATGCACTACATCTTTCATGCGGTCGTAGCTACTAAATGGGAGATAGGGTCCTTTGTTCCGAAAGGAGAAGTTTAACAGCTGCATCCGTGAAAATCTGCTGCATTTTGAGGTGGAAGGCTTTAATTATCTACAGAAGCTAGTGCTCATCTGAGATTGAGCAAACAGCCTAGCTACGCCATTCAGGGTAACACAGATGAAACCTCATTCCACTCCTGAGCTTCTGTGGCAGTCCATTATGACAAATATTCACATTGATTTGGCTCAGTTTAGAACAGCACATGCTGTTGGCATCATACGTACAGAAACTTCTGAAAAATAAGAATTACATGCTGTAAATACAAAGATGCAGAAAAAGGAGAAATGAAGTAACCTAACTATCAAACCGTGGGAAACTTACGTTCATCCTCAAAAAGGAATTAATCCATAGCGAAATGTTTTCGCGACCGGTTTTGATAGCTATTAAGTCTATAATCGATGACAAGATCAAAAATATATCAGATATGTCATTGGAGGTCTTAGGAATAACTAAATGATATTGCAGTTCATTTCTCAGCTATATATCAGCAACTTTAGGTGCGCTTGTTATTTTCGCTTGCAATCACATTTAGATTGGAATCTTTCAAAGCAAAGAAAGCTGCAATCTGAAATGCTCCAAACGACTGAGAAGCCAGTGATCAGTGGATGTTAAGACGCCAGTTCCTGAAGTTGGGCTATATAATAAACCATTTCTTCGACTTATTTTTTTATGGACTACGCTATACATGAGATCTCTATAATACCACGATAGCTGAGAATCATCATACTTAACTCAACATGAGCCCATTTCAAGTGTACCTGGCGATGCATTACCTGCTCACAGAAGTTTAACGAAAATACCTTAGTAGAAACTACGTTGAAGACATGCTACGATGTTGGAACAATTAATTCGAAGAAATATCAAAGCAATCGAAGGCAAAATTTGAAATGGGAGATGTAGTTCCTTTTCATACAGAGTTTACAGGTTTTACTCTGGACAAAAATGAGAATATAAATTCGTCGTCAATAGAAACTACTACGTGGAGAAGCAAAGGTGCCTTCCTAGGAATGAAAAGTTGGAAACTCAGGTAAATTTTCATACGAAGCTCTAATGGTAGTTTAACTCGCACCAAGACTTTTTGATGTAAATATTACAGTATATTAAAAGTCGGTAGATGATGTCGATAAAAAATATCCGTTCCGATCCGCGCGCGCCTAACATCTCCCCGCACTTAGGTCTAACGTCAAGTCTCGTCCTCATTGCTTTTGTTTTTTCGTGGCAGTTATATCCATTCATCAGAAAGGTTATATAGTTGACTGAAAAATATGGCAGTAGCTGATTTCCGATATGTGGAAGAGTGTTTACCGTGCGATAACCGGCTCAGGTCCTTGGTTAAGAGTTTCGTAGATCCTGCGTATGGTTTCACAGTGTTCTGTAATGAGCTCCTCCCGTTTCACTTCTCCAAACCTTCTAAATGTGAGGCATTGGATGTATTATGCGAACTTCTCTGGCAAGGGTCCAGAAACGGTTATCTGAAGGAGAAAAAAACTCGCAACATAAGGACTGAGTCCTACGATTAAGGTAATTCTCGTGCATGCGTTGGAAAAACATGCAAATAATAATCGCAAGAAAGGAAATTACCTCGAATTCTCGAGGGTCCCCCCTTATTTCGCGAAGCCAACTTATAATTGTTAGCCGTCCAATAATTAAGGAGCCATAATTTACACCTGGGAGACTAGGCAATGTTTGAGCTGATCTACTTGTTGATCTTCCTCGTTGCTCTTGACGCCTTGAAATTTTCGATGATCCGCCCCGACCACTGAATAATTCTCCTGGTATCATCATAACGGTCTCGGAATGATCTTGGCCCTCAGCTGAGCTCTTGTTTTATGGAGGAGAAACGTAAGATTCCCATAGGGGATGTGGGACCAGTCGGTATTTCATATCAGGGGAAACCTGTAACCTCTCAGTTGCACCTCTTGGTTATTTTTGCGAAGTACGTAAATCGGGCGGATAAAGTTCAGATATATTTGCGACAAGTCTCCGATAACTACTTTCCCATATTTTCCTGTAGAGTAATGCTATATTAGCTCCACACACTCTGGAACTGCTTCCGTGAACTTTCCGTTTTGGAATGAGAATAGAACTCTTATCAGTAGTCAGAAATCTTCCTCTGGTAGCAATGGGCCGTTCAACGTACAAAAAATAGCCATATATTAATGTAGAAATGGATAATTACGTGGAGTTCGTAGTAGTCCTGCGTAGTAGAGATGATCCATTCCCAGGCTCTTTTTCTCCCATAGGAACCATTCTGTAGTTAATGACTAGTATGCCTCGTGGTTGCACATAGTCCTGTGTGAGAAGGAATCTTTCAGGCCTCTGATGGTAAGGGAGAAGACGACGTGCATGGATAACCCTCCTTGATCTCTTTCCTGAACTTGAAAAGAGCTTATAATGTGGGTGTCTTTCCTCCGTGACGATGCAAGTTTTCGAGTACTTTGTTTGGAAGGCCGGCCACTTCACAGCCTGCTGCATGGCTTATTCATGGAGATCAAGCACTCTAGAGCCGACTCAAATGGTTTGGACTGGAGACTCTGCACCCTTATTTATTTTCTGCGTTAGCGCGCGGTGTGATCTCTGGCATTCTGTTGCCATTAGTTTGACTTCTCTACTCCCTTAATCGATATTATTTGTTTCAATGTCTCTCTTTGACAATCTAGGAGCCCTTCTGTACATTATCTAGAATGGTAAGCTTGCACTTATTCCTCTTCTCAGACGATAGCCATATAACACTTTGATAAGGCATCTTCCCAATGGATTTCATTTTCCGATATAGTTTTCGGTACTGCTCTTCTGATGGTTCAAAGCATCCTTTCCGCTTTTTCATTTGACATAGGAGCGACTGCGAGAACTGCCTTCAACTGAATCCCTTTTTCTTTTAAGAAAGAAGCAGTGAACTTGCAGTAAAACAAATTACGTTATCCGAGATGATCCTTTTTGGAAGACCAAACGGCTCAATTATTTCTTTGTCGATAAAAATCTCGGGACCACCTCAGCATTGGTCTCCTCAACTGCAACTACTATTGGCCATCCAGTAAGATGTTCTACCCCTACAAGTAGATTTTTTTCCGGAAGAGGTTTCCCTGAATGGCTAGCAAAGTCGATTGAGAAGGTTTCAAAAAAAAACGGGAACTGTAAAGCTTTAGAATTTTCTTATAATTGCGTATCAGAGTGAATTTTTGACAGTTATAGCAGCTTTTCACGAAATTTAAGACGTCCTTATGGACACTGGGCTACCAGAATCTTTCTGTAATGAATCTTTGGTTAATTTGATATCCTAATGCCCTAACGCATCATGAAAAGTCCTCAAGATCTTCATTCTTTGTTTGAAAGGGGCCACTAGTCGAGGACCGGCTTTACTGTGTCGGAAGAGTTCCTATTCCATCTTTTCAAAGCCTTTGGATTCCTGCGTACCCGTTTTTGTGTTTATGATCAACCTTTCTCATTTCTAGTCCATCAAGGAATTTCACTAGTCCGTGTATATAGCTTCGTACTCGTTTTTGTTCGGACTTGCACCCCGGAAACTCCAACGATGTCCTCATAATTCTTTTTCATTTGGACTCATTGTATCCCTCAAGCAAGATAGGTAATCAGCTGGCTGATTATTGAGTCCAGGTCTATACGCAATTTCAATTTGCCATTCTGCGAAAATTTAGAGCCATCAGGGTAAGCGGTGATGTACATCTTTCTTTTGAAATGCCTTCTTAAGTGCTTGGTGATCAGTTTCAAGACATATTTTTCGAGTGATAAGAGGTACACGCCAAAATGTCTCACTGCGAAGAAGACAGTTAGTGTTTCTTTCTCGCAGACTGAGTATCTATTCCGCATCATTCAGAGTAACGATTTGCGAATTGAACAGGGTGGGGTCTTCCGTTTCATCTTTTTGGGACAATATTGCACCCAAAGACCGTTCTGAGGCATCTGTTTCCACAAAAAAATGGCCCCTCAAAACCTGGATACATAAGCAATGGGGGGAGACATAGCTTATCTTTAAGCTCCTAAAATGCTGTTTGCATTTACTTGTTCCAGTACAACTTTCCGTTCTTCGTAGTACTGGCATGTAACGGAGCTGCTGTCTTGGCGAAATCTTTGATAAATCTTCGGTAATATGAGGCAAGTCCTGAAAGCTTCGAACCTCCGTGTTTCAAGCGAGCCTTGGTGGCAACTTGATTTTTTTCATTCTCTCTGGATCCAATTTAATTCTTTTTGGTCGAAGGATATGACCAGGTAATAGGATAGAAGTTTTCGCAAAGAACCATTTACTCAACTTAATTTTCTGGCTAAATGCAGATATGCTCTCCACCACTGTCTTGACATGCGATATATGCTGACCCAACGTTCTCGAGAATATTACCACATCATCGATATAAACTCTTGCAAATGGAAGTCCTTTCGAAACCTCGCTCATCATTCTTTGTAATGTAGCTGATGCATTCATGAGACCAACAGGCATCACTGTGAACCTGAAGGTACCGGCTTTGCTGGTAAAAAAGTTTTCCTTACATTTTTCATCCAACGGAATCTGCCGGTAGCCACTGTAAAGGTCAATTGAGGTGAAGTACCTCCCGTCCTTCGGGTCCTGGAGAATTTCCTCCATGTTTGGAATCGGAAATCGATCTGGTATCACTCTTTGGTTCAATTGTCGGTAATTGACGCAAAAGTAAGTTTTCTATCCTTCTTTGGTGCTACCACAACTGTAAATGACCATGAGGATGAAACTGGCCAAATAATATCATTTTCAGTATACTTGTAACATTCTCGATGTATGGGTTTCCCTCGCTACTTCACCCAGTTACAAACACGTCTCCGAGTTTTTGCAAATTCTACTATAGTGCCCTTAAGTTCATTAAAAGTGTGAGGGCCCTTGATGAGGAGGAAATCAGAGAGCCGCTTACCCCCACCGTCACCTTACCCAGCACTTCGTACTTGGCTTGGGCGTTGCACCCAGCCTTTCCATAAGGATCACACAGGTATACCAATGAGCTTAAAAATTCTTTGAAGTTGAGCCTGGCCTGTATGGCAGTACGAATCATCTCATCTGGTTCTACCTCCTTAGCATATCCTTTCAAAAGCCACTCACATACCTCACCGAAGTTACGCCCATTTCCGTTAAGAGACCACCCGTCGATAAACTTGGCCTTATATTTGCGCTTTGCGTCGCAATAAAGATATGCAAAGATACTTGCGGCCTTCTCTTTGTCGCTCTTCTCACGCATCAAAAAATTGACGTATGTATACGAAAACTCCTCAACGTCTTCAGCCTTGCCCCCTGACACCGTTATACGGGCAGCGTTGAGATCAATGATTACAGAAAAGAATTCCTCCCGAAGTGTTCCCTAATACTGCTCAACTAGAATACCTCGAGAACAACCCCTCCACAAGAGTACCAAATGATAAGGGTAAATAGTCGGGAGAAGAGATACTCAGAACCATATACCCCAAGAAGGAGGTGTTGCTAGCGACAAAATTGCTTCCGTGGTTTAGTTGAACGAACAAAATGGAGTGGATAAGAAAGACAGTTGAGAGGGCTACAAGAAAGTATGGAAGGGGCAGGGTCTACCACTGATGCTCTGTGACCAGAGTAGGAAAAATGGTTTTTGGGTCTGAAGTTGACTCTTAACTTCCTACTACTCGGGACTTGACTTGAATTTGTTTGCCAAATTGCCTTCTGTCTCCATAAAAAACCAGTTTGATCACCTCGCATAGACTTTTGGCAACCCTTAAAGTCCGGTAAAAACTACAGAAGATACCAGAAAATGAATGGGAACACTTTGCGTGGATGATATAGTCTAAACAAAAGATATGTAAGAAACAAACAATCGATGAGGTCCCCTTATTTCCCATTCTCTAGATCAGACCCAAAGAACTTCTCTAAAATACCCATACTGCCCAATCAGTCCCTACAAATATCTGCGAACGGCTCATAACTCTCTATTTACTCCTAGAAGATATCTAAACCACTAAAGATGCCCCCATCCGGTTCCAGCGTCGAAACTACTTGGTCCATACTGCCCAGCCCCGGCCCCTCCATTCCAACACTTTCCATGTCTCCACCCCCTCATCGTCCTCATCCTCTTCTTGATCCTCCTCGTTATACTCCTCGTTATACTCCTCATCATTATCCTCCTCGTAGACCAATTCCGGGGCTGCCCACTCCTCGAAGGTCTCCCTTGCTTCCTCCTCTACTTTCCACTCCTGCCTCTCACCAGCCTCCTCCGCCTCATCTTCGACCAACAAGCGACGCACGAATTCGATCACCTTCTTTTTGGTCTGTCGGCGTAGGTAGTCATCACAGTCAGTAGGCCCGAAAGGGAGTAGGGGAATGGAGTTTAGGGGGAGGGGGTGGAATTTTTGGAAATGACTTTGGAGGGGCATAGTTTCTCCAATTTGGTGGGCCTCGAGAGTGGTAAGCAATTGAGAGTGCTTTAAATAGGTATGGGAAAAAGGGTAGTGAGTACATTGATCAGAGATGTTTGAAACTTGGAGCAAAGGGGTTTAAATAGGCTCCCAAGGACGCATTCGATAGACTTGGAATAGCTAAAATAAATCTACATGGAAATTTGTAGTAGTGCATTTGCGCCCTTTTTCTCAAAAAAATGAATTTGGGGAAAGAGATAAGCGAAAAGGGGAAAAAGCTTGTTCCGGGATCGATTTTGAGGAGTAGATACAGTATAAAATTATCTAGATAAAATGGAAATGAATTTCGGGTGGACCGCGGTAAGATTAAGCAAGGGTCAGGGAGGGCGAGGGCAGACCAGAACTACGAGCAATGTTGGACAAGGGGAGGTAGTGCATTAAATTAAAAGTCGACAAAAAGAATCCGTTCCAATCCGCACGCGCCTAATATACAGCATTGTACTACAATTGCTACCAGGCGCCTACTTCGCCAGGCTGTCCGGTCTCGTACTTCTGTTCCTTTATGAGTAAAGGTCTCTGTGATATCTTAGTTGCCTAATTAGGGGTAGATTCTCATCCCCGGAACTGTTAAAGGGCGCATATCAATCATTTTCCCAGAATTGATAGACGTCCCCATCTCAGTTTCTACGACGCGGCCATGGACTGAAATTCAAGAAGCCAGTACCTACCACCTACCTTTTGAGTGGACACGCAGGGTACCACCTACAGTGGGGGAGATTCATATTTGGGAAGTAGGGTGTTGATTTGTTCATGACTAACATATGAATGTGCAATGGAAAGCAGGGTCATTTTGGAAGTAAGGACAGTTGTTTCTCCCTGTAAGGGATTTAGGACAAAAGAAGAGGGAAATTTGGGGTGTTCTTAATCCATGAGAAATATGGTCAGCCGTTCCCTGAGGGATGTCGTGATGTGGGTAAAGGCTTACAATGTAAAGGACTGACGGGAAGCCGTCAAAACGCTAGAAAACTGGCTGGAGGCCAGCCAACAGGCACGCCGCATTGGACATCGCTGCCGCTGTCAAAAGATGTAAGCCTGCAAGGAGATCAACTGTACCCAATAACAAATTTAGACATATCACTTTAGTCGTTTCCAAAATATAAACATGATGGAAAGATCGGATATATCTTCCAAAAATAATGAACCCAAACCATTCCCCAAATTATAAACCGTTTCTCTCTCAATACTATCTCATCACTAAGTACTTACAAGTTGCAGGCGAACTAATTGCGGCAACAGTTTTAGGACCCCTCCTAATTGAGTGTTTATTTATTTCTCAACTGCAGCCACTCCGTATCCGTCTGTGCGAACGAGAAGTAAAGGGTAAAAGGGGGTTTCTTTATTGCGATGTATGTATTGGCTGGAACCCATTTGGAGTTGTAACTCTGAATGTATTTTAAAAACATGTGCCGATGGAAGAAGCAATGTACAAATCATTGATATCGAATACTAGCACCAGCGACAGTCTACCAGAAAGTCGATGAGATTCCAGAAAGGGGAACGTTTGGGTGTTTTACTCTTGGAAGGTATATCCGATCTATCCCATGGTTTTCCAGACAACCATAATCGACTCAAAAAGGGTATACCGACACCGTAATGGGGAAGGAACTACGCTCCCTAAAATGCTACCTTCAGGCCAGCCATCAAGCAGGCCGCATTGGACATGACGGCTGCTTAAAGTGAAGTAGAGTTACTGATTAAGGTACAGTGCTCTTATTTTTTGCAAATTTGGAGGACTAGACTCTCCACAAGCTTGTCAATGCCGATGGCACCGAGAAAATTGTTAACCCTGAACACTCGATCTCTGTTGCCGCCTGCTATCGCAAGCATCTCGCCATGGCTTGCATTACCGGCTTCAACAGCACAAATTTCTCCTCCGAAATGGCGGAACAGGTCAGCCCTGGCTGTGGCGGACGAGCCAATGGTGCTGTTGCCGTCGCCGAGCAAAACAATTTTGATAGGCTCTCCCACCCTGCGAAACAGATTACTAAAACAGGCATTGATACCACCCACGACGAAGGATTCCCCCCAAGCTGTTTTTCGTGCTTTACCGCCAAAATGAACGATATATCATCAGCAGTGAGCCTGCTGATCGTTCTGACAGAAGTTGCATATTGCACCGCGGCCAACTCTACGGGGTCATCAACCAGAACGCTAACGACGTCGAGTACAAAAAATTTCTCGGCTTCGAACTCGGCCGCGGGAATGGCCCCACTGCCATCAATGGCAAAGCAAACATTGGCGTTGCAGCCGCCGACGGCGGCAACCTTGCGTCGAATCTCGTCCTGCGCAGTGGACGACAGTCTGCTTACGAACGGAACATGTTCAACGGCGGCGGCGTTGGCGTGAGCAACAAGGCCCACCAGAGAGACAGCGAAAGCCACGAACGTTTTTATCATTGTCGGAATGTGAAGCTGGCAAGCGGTGCTCTGAAAGGTAGTCCGTAAAACTTGCAGTGAGGTGCGTGATCGCAGGGTAACGATTGATAACTTTGCCGAAGCGTTTGCAGTCGCATTCTGCAAGCGATTGTTTATCTTATATACAGAGGGGAATAGTCGGGAGGTTCTATTGTTTCTGGTTCTATTGTGTGAAATAGAAATCTGTTGTGTTCAGGGCTGTTTCAGAGGTTGGTTTGCCACGAATGGCTGTCGGCAACTTAGTCGAATATATTCTCCAACAGTGAAACACCTGAACCTTTCGCCACCTTAGGAGGCCCTGTGATATGCAGATCAGTGCCGTTATTCGAGCGTTTCCATCGCTAAAAATCTACATTCTTTCTCTATCACGCAATCAGGAAAAATCAATCCATTATCACAAGATTGATACCAGGGTCCTCGAATCACTAAATGTTCGCAATCCCAGCGCCCGTTGAGGAATGGTGACAGTTGATACGTGCATATCTTGCGGCTTGCATTTTACAGGTTGGTCGCTAAGGTTGGCGCCGAATATGATGGTTACCAGGTAGAACGGTCGTTTCAAGGCCGTTAGGTAGTTTATTCAATGCGGTCCAAATGGATGGATAGGAGAGGATTTACATTGCAATTTGCATGCAATTTGCCTGGCTGGCCTCCCTTCCACCTTCTGGTAGACTGGTGCCATCCACAGCTTTCGACGCATTGTACGGTTTCGCAATTGGCTTGGCCATGATACGATATCTACGCTCCGGTACAAATTAACTGGATACCAACCCACATATCTACCACAGTAAATTAACCCCCCATTTACACATTTGCAATTTGGTCAACAGGTAAGGTAATGTTTCCTTCGTGAAACATAATTACGGTGCAGTATACAGTATACAGTGCTGTACAGGGGAAAGGGTTTGGGTGTTTTACCTTTCGAAGATTATTTGATCTGCAGGAATGGTCGCACTCACTGCATAGGTAGAGAAACTAGGACCTTTATTTAAGTATTAGTGAGGGGAGATACAGTAGTGGAATTATTTACTACCGTACGAGACTTCGGAGGGCTATGAACCGGGGGAGTTTTCCAGGTGAGCTATGTGTAAAGATTAAAGTGGGTCTCCTGTAACAGACACAAACCAATATCGACTTAAAAAGGTATACAGTACTGGGGTTGCAAAAAATGTTATTTTTAGAAATATGTATACAGCGCTTGAGGTACTTCAGTTTAGAGGACATAGTAGACACGCAGCGCAAGCTGTACTGTCTAATGCGGCATGTCTCCTCCCCTGCCTTGACCCGTCGATGTAGTCACACGGTCACGGAGGCGCAGGCCCGTTTCTGTTTTGGACTATTTCACCAGGCTGGAGTAAGACAAACCGTAAGGCATGATGCGTTGGACGAAACCGTCGCAAAAGCTGTTTGTATGTTTCAAAGAGGTAGCTCCCAGAAAGGGAAACATTTGGTTGCATTACTGCTTCGAGGCTCTAACGGCTGTGTCCAGAGAGGGAAGGGAGCGTATGGAACGGGCAGGATGGGGCGCGCTGACAAGCCCAGAAAGGGACTGCTGGAAGTACTGTAAATTCGTTAACGTGAGTGTCATCGTAACATTTAATTCGACATGAGGTATGTACTTGAAACGTCATCTGTCAAACTGTAAACACTACAAGCATCCCCGATACATTAAGTTTTTCCTTTCCGATGTATGCCTTCGTTTGTTTGTCTCTTCCATTAGCTGCAACCTGCCCCTCATCTCTATTTCTTGCAATTTGGAGGGCAAGCCTTCCGACAATCTGATCAATGTCAAAGGCATTGAGAAAGTTGTCAACCCGAAACACATTCTCTGTTCTGCCTCCTGTAATTTCAAGCAACGTGCTTCGGTTGGCCGTGCCTGCCTCAACGGCGCAGACCTCTCCTCCCGAAAGACGGAGAAACTTCGCGAATGTAACAGCGCTAGAAGTCATTGTACCGTTACCATCGCCAATCACCACCATCTTGTTCGCGCCTCCTCTCCTCTGAATCAATGTAGAGAAACAGGCTTTCACACCGCCCGCGATAAAGGACTCTCCCGCTATCTGCTCTTCATCCCGCACAGCCAGATTGAACGCTGCGTCATCAGTGGTAAGCGTGCTGATAGTTCTGACATATGTCGAGTACTGCACGGCGGCCAACTCGACAGGGTTATCAACCAGCACCGAGACAACGTCCAGCACAAAGTTCTTCTCGGCCTCGAACTCTGCCGCTGAAATGGCCTCACCTCCGTCAATGGCAAAGCACACGTTAGCGCTGCAGCCACCGTCAGCAGCAATCATCTCACGGATATCGTCCTTCGCAGCACTAGACAGTCTTTGCACGGTTGGAATTCCGCTAACGATGGCAGCGAACGCATAGCTCGCAAAACCAGCCAACGTCATGACGATAATGGCATAAATTCTGATCATTTCGGGAGGACGAAACTTGAGATCGGTGTTGCGGACTACGTTCTGCAACTTCTGATAGTGGTACTGGACTGATAAAGGTGATGCCGTCGTACTGGACAATGTTAACGTCGATATGCAGGGGGTATCGTATGGGACCGTTTGTCTACTTTATATGCAAACCAGTCTGCAAAAAAATGTTGGCATAGCAGGAAGCGTTTCGGTACAGAGAAAGCTGTGTGCGCTTGCGCTGGTTGGCCCGAGCAGAATAAAGCTCCTACAACGCTAGACTTGAAGAGTGGCTCTCCACCATGTAGCCACGATGCATGAATCACTTCATGATCACAAGGTTGCATAGTGCTGATGAACCAATAGTGGTCATGAACCAATAGTTGTGCTAATTTGCGCCGAGAGCACCGCAATTGGAGTGAGGACCAATTCTGGAACCTTGTCCCTCACGTGAGGCAGTAGCATTCTGGATTCTGTTTGTTGCCAGTTTATTGAACGGTTCGAATCCTCGATTTAGCCACCGACTGAACAGACGGCATACATTGCGGGAGGCCGTCTGGCAACCCTTCGATTTGAATTGGAAACAGACTTTCTAGCTTTTGTAAATGGGGGGTTAATTTACTGTGGTGGATATGTGGGTCGGTATCCAGTAAATTTGTACCGAAGCGTAGATATCGTATCATTGTCAAGCCAATTGCGAAACCGTACGATGCGTCGAAAGCTGTGGATGGCACTCCAATCTACCAGAAGGTGGAAGGGAGGCCAGCCAGCAAACAAGCGGCATTGGAGGTTACTGTCAAAGCGGAGTGCCGCTGTAAAAGAATGGCTCTAACCTTCGAAAACCGTTCCATTGCGCGGTTGGCAACGGTTCTCGCGAGTTCCTTGACGACGGAGAACGCCGCCGGATGCCATCCTCCAAGCGTTGAGATGGGGACAGGAACCAGCCTGTTTGTAGCTTAATGCAGGATATACAGTCTTGGGACCAAAACGAGATGATAGCAAAACAGCGTCTCATGCATTCTCCCACACACGATATTATGGATGAGATAAGAGTGGGGTGTTTTAATGATTGAAAAATAGGTTAGCCTATGTTCCAAAGCGCATCAAAGAATTGGTACTGTACAAGTGGTCGGAATGGGGGAACCAAGAAACGGAATTAATCCGGTTCAAAGTCGCTATTATAGAGTGGGACACCTCTGCCGTAGCAAGAAACATTCGAATATGAAACCTGTAAATGGGGGGTTAATTTACTGTGGTAGATATGTGGGTTGGTATTCAGTAAATTTGTACCATCATGACTCGGTAGGAAAAAAGGGAATTTCTGGGTTATTTTAATGTGTGAAAGATGTGGTCGATTGTATCCACGCCGCTGGAAATGCGACGCGCGACGAAAGATAGAAAAAAGTACGTACTGCACAGCATGGCAGTTAACGCAGTACAGTACTGTACTGTACATTGCTGTATGCCGGAGCAAAGTACAGTACTTGTACTATTAGGGTTCTATGTACAGTACAGTGCAGTACACTCAATTTTAAGTACTCTGCAACGTTGCCATTTGGACTGTACACCAGTGATAAAAGAATGAATAACACTCACAGTGAATACAGAGCAGTCCTGTACAGTATTGTACTGTACCAGTAGTATTCCTGAAGCAAAGTACTATTTTGTACTGCGCCCGCGAATGAGGAAAGGCTTGGGTGTTTTACTCTTGGAAGTTATATCCGCAAATGCAACGTAGGAAATGTAGCTGGCAGGGAGTCGGCGATGTAGCGCTCGCGTGAGTATTATAGGATAGAATATTAGCGGACCTTCACTTGATATGAAGGAAGGCAGCCGGCAAGTGGTGCCAATAGAACAGTGCCAGCCCCCGACGCTCGAGCGACCCCAAACCCTCTTGCTAACCACATACATCAACGGATCCACTCAGAATAACTTTAAGAAATTGGCAACTGTACAGTTGTCAAATGCATTACCTGCCACGCATACTAGGGGCACCAAACAGAATACTTGGCACACCAAAGGCCATAAGCACACAGGGCAATTGCAGACAGGTACTAGCTGCACAAAACTCAAACGCAAAAATTGGAGGGAACGATCAAGGGGACACCATCTTGACCACGCATTAACGACATGGATACAACCGACCACATCTTCCATGCATTAAAATGACCCAAAAGATTCCCCTCTTGATCACATGAGCAGTCAGCGGCACAGTGCCATATGAGCTTACTAACGTAGTTCAACTAGCACGGATAAGGAAGCGGCTCACAGACACATCTCCAAAAGGCAGAAGGCCGAAGAAAGGAAGCAGGAGAGCTATTTATCGCAGACTAAAACGGCAGAATACGCACTATACGCACTATAGAGTGAGAAAAGAAAAGAACGCCAAGCCGTCAGTTGCGGCGCGACAATCACCAGCGTCCAGTGCAGATCTGTGGGACCTGAGAATGTTTGGCAAGAGCACTAGCAAAGTACTCGCATCCACACGCAATCCGAAAATTACACGTAAGGTTAGTTTGAGTGGAACAGCAAACTAGTAATGAAGTCATGAGCAGTGCCAGCGCTGAAAATAAAGAGAGAGCAGTTATATCGGGCTCTGCGCCTACACTCCTCACCGGCCTCTTAGTAATTGATCATGTCAATACATAATTGTTCAGCGTTTGCTATCATCATTCTTTTCGATTGGTCCGAATAGCGTCTCAAGCAAACAATGAAGATATAACAACAGTACAGTACTTTTAAAACTTCACTCCGAAGTTGTAAAGCACGGATCAGGTTGCTAGGCGCACAATCACTGGTGCCTCTCTGGTCCTGGAGAACAGGTAAGGAGCACTTTATACAGTCTGGAGCTCGAGGCCTCTGCGATGTATAACTTTCCAGGAAATGTAAGTGCTCCCCCGTAATGTTCTTGCTCACATGATACGCTATAGCCTCATCCCTAGCAATTAACTGCGCAAATCCAGCAGTTTAAATAATCAGAGATGAATTGATAAGTAGTCAAAAAGGCATTTCAGGAAAAATGTTTGAGGAGGCCCGACAATGTAATGAGTTTCCTCGAAGTGAACAAAACTGAAACCATAATCATCGCTGCACCACAGGTTAATTTTCGCTAATTCTCGCTACCATCTCTAACTTGTAGATTACGCTGTGCATATTTTTTCTGGTATAACTAGGAAGCGAAGGGAGTTACCTGATTACACAATTCACTACGAAACCGGAGAGAACGGCAAGAAAGTACTGAACGCGAATAGTTTGATGCTCAATTAGCAGACACCAACAAAATAGACAATCAATGTATCTAATTTACTCACTAATAAAATCATTTATGACACTTTTTCTCAATTACTGTTCATTGCTCGATAACGAACAAAGATTCCTGGAAGGATTTTCGTCCCAGCGACGGAAGGGTGCAAATAGGCATCAAGCATAGTCTGAGACCACTCGTCGCCAATGAAAACGGAAAAGCTGTACCAAAAAGGTTTTCCTGGGTAGATTTAAATAAGGCATACGTGTATGCTGTGTGTGTTGGGGTCAAAACATCATAGGAGTGACTTTGATACGTAAAGCGATACAAAGACACCATAATCAGTAGTCGACCCAAAGGATTTGTACAGAATATTTCATGAACTTTAAATGCATCACAAG
This sequence comes from Kappaphycus alvarezii, assembly GCA_002205965.3. NCBI lineage: Eukaryota > Rhodophyta > Florideophyceae > Gigartinales > Solieriaceae > Kappaphycus > Kappaphycus alvarezii. Next base: position 54,257 of record NADL03000211.1, read on the forward strand.
ATAATATTGCAATCGATGAATAGATTATTTTTGATGATATATACTTAGCAGAATCGTTCTATGTATCAATGTGCCACTTAGAGTGCCGAGTATAGCTGTTACATTTTGCATCGTCAATGCCGATATGGTAGCAATGTTTGGGCTAGACTTTATCAGCGCAGCGTCTTATTATCAGTGAATACTGTCTAGTTGACCAGTAAAACGAGTCACAGAAGTCAGCGATGGAAGAAACAGTAAATAATTTGACTAATAGTCCCTTTCAATCATCAGGTCTGAAAGTTCGCACTTGTACGTCCTGATCCAAATACCAGACGATGTGCAATTTGAAAACAGAATAGATGTCTAAATTGCATAGCCATTCTCTCATACTGGAGCAAGGTAGTTATATGAGATATTAGATATATCCTATCCCGATGAAGCCAAGCCCGAAATTTCGAAAATCTTATGAGAAATACGTAAGCTTTATGACCCATCCGAACAGTTTTAACATACATTGGTCACGTTTAGATGTACTATGGGATTAAAAAAGTTAAGTTTCATGGACCTGTTATCATCGATACCACGTATATTGATAAAGAACCATTGTTACCTTTTTTCGACGAAAAATGCAGGGTGTAATGCTGCGCGTTTCCTCCAACCGTCTCAGATAATGACATTTGGAGGAAAATTATCGAGTATTGGGCAACTTTCTACACGGCGCTTTCGAAGAAGAATCCTAATAATAAAGGTTGACAACTAGTCTGGAAGTCTACGAGCTTAGCACGCAGAGGCAGAACGGCGGGTCCCACCGAACCGCAACAGAGAGATCATTTGTTTTGTTAAATTCAAGGCGTTTCATTTTGATTGGGAAGACTATCATTTAAACTGTAATGCCCCTCAACCCCGGCGTTTTAGACACAATGTTTTACAAACTGCACGCATAATATCTACGACCTCATCCAGTCGAAATATTTGGGATTTTTTTTGGACGCTAACTTCCTTAAACTAATTTCATTCCTTGATAGCATATAAATAGTAAAACGTACTTCAGTAATAAAGGCCTACAATACCAAAATTTAATTCAATTCGGACAGTTGAAAACAATTTGATGAAAAAAGGTCGATTTAAAACATGGATTAATTACAAGGGAGACTGTAAAAACTAAATGAACTGCGTAGATAAGAAACAGATGTTTCAAATATTAAACTATAAGAATTACTTGGATAGCAGTGAGAATACTAATAAAAAGATAACATAATTATTTATGGCTGATAGATGTGGACAATTCGATGGCTCGAGTCTTGCTGCATTTTTGTGGATAAAACGCAGGTGCGTTGATACACAGAAAAGTCTGTGTCTTGGAGGTGGTTCTTTGAGTTATTAACATGCTGATTGATTATAACTTGGTCGAACTTTTTCCTAGCTTAGGACTGGTTCTTATATACTGATTTTCTGGACTAGCTATTTTAACCTTTTAGACACTTTAGTCAGGCATGACTCTTTAGAAGCTTTGATACGACGGAAGGGTTGCTAACAATATAAAGAGAAGACACTGATAGAGGATACTGCAGACTCTTTGGCCCTTTAGACCTACGGTATTCTACTCGAGAGTAAGAGTCTTGGACGTAAGAGTCAGGAGCAATACAGTTGCTTCTTCACAGTCCCCCCTATTGAGAGAGATCAGGGTTGCGATTGTTTCTTCGCGAAGGCAACCTGTCGAAGAATAACCATTCTGTATAGGGTGCCTGACATAGCCTTCATCTATGATTTTGTTTAGAACAGCGTTGTCCTTAACCTTAGTGAGGGCGTCTGTAGGACTATGCTCACTTCGGATCCATGCCACATCGCTTACTTCGAGCTTCTCGTATGCCTCACGCATAGCAATATGTCTACCATAAGTCTCTTTCGGTAGTAGATGTATTCTTAGCAATGACATCGAACAGGGACTTGGAGTCCCTAAACATACGGGCGGCTATTTTGCGTTGTAGCATCAGCTCGAGGTCATGCTTGATGGATAGACCAAAATCCATACCATCCGCAAATGCGTATGTCTCACCGCCCAACACAGAGCGAACGACACGGCGAGAATTCCTGCTGCTTTAGTGTAGGATGTTGCATCTGTTGTCCTTGTCGCATAGTAGGACGAGATAGCCTAGTTGAGTGGTTCAGTCGTCGTTATCAGCGAATGAGCCGTTGGCGTAAATACGAAGGTAAAGAGGTTTAAAATAGAGTCCACGTTGCAGATTTACAAGTTCCGGATACTTATGGGCTTGACGGACGACCTTGTTAATAAGATATATGGATGACCGGCCGAACTTGGTTTCTGTGATCTGCGTAGCTTTGTTCACAGCGCAGGCAATGTCAGGACGAATATGGGTGAGCCACTGTAGTCTCTACCGAATGGCCCGAAAGTCCTTAAAGGAGGCATCAGAGGGTAGAGGCTTCAGTATGCGTAAATAATCAAACTAAAAGAGTCTTATGCCGAATTAAGTCGTTTGGAATTGCATTCTTGCAAACGTAAAGTTATCCATCTTGCGTGGTTTTGAGTCAAACGTTTCCTCAGTGCGCTTGGTATTGGCTAGAAATTCTGGTGTCCCAGCGTGGAACCCTGATAGTCCTGCAAGCTTACCATGGATGTGCTTGAAAAACAGTCTAACATCGAGTGTTGTAGGTAGAATTCCGAGTTCATTCTTAAATTGGTTAGTGATTGTATCATCCCAATAGTCCCCTTCGTCTGTTAGTCCGTAGAGTGGTTTGAGTAGTCGTAAAATTTGATTAGGGGCGAGCTGTTGTTCCTTCGGAGTTTGTACGTATACATCTCTCAGTAGCTTCCCTGCGGATTGCAGGTACGCTTGGGGTAACATCCTGTGACCAAATTCTAAACCCAAATACGGCTGCCAATGCCATGATTAATCTGACAGAGCTGAGTCGGAGCATAGGTTTTGGATGAATTAGGCGATTCAGCTCTTGGTCTTTAAACCCTTGAACAACATACCGTACCTTATAGTATTCCTCGTTACTTTCCTTATGTTTAATAGAAAGCACGAAGCGGCCACCAAATTTGCTGGATTTTGGAGGGAGATCCTCTTTGAGAACGACTTTACAAATGTTCCGCTGAAATACGCCATCAAGCTCCTTGCGTTTAACGGAATCAAAACGTGGGTCATTACGGCGCGGGTCATTAGGTGTTAGTACGTCTGTAAGACAAAATCGATACGGATCAGACGAGGGTGTTAAGAATGAGAGCGAAGTGTTGATGTGGTTTAGCAGTTTAGTGCCATCAGCGTTCTTGACGGGAAGTGTGTGGTCCAATGATTATTGGGCCTCTTTGTCTTCTCTGCACCCAAACGTTCCGTTCGAATGTTATTGTTACGGTAAAGGAGCCTTCTCATTGACTATTAGATTCGTACCAGACGTAGAAATCGTCTCCCGCATTGAAAAGCTACTCCTTTACGGGTGGAACCTTCTCTCGAAGAGCCCGTTGAATTTTCAATTCAGCGCTTATATCCGCCATTTATAGCCCCGCAACTCCATAGCCTTCATCCTATCTGCATGGTTAAGGAGCGGTGTAGAATGCGGAGGAAAGGGGTATAGAGCCAAACACTAGAATTGAGGGAAAGAGGCCATTCGGACCGGTTGTATCGTTCATAGCCTTAACGGCTAGTTCCTGGGCAGATTCCAGTCGACATCTGATACATCTTCCAATGTTTTGTGAAATATTCGCCTGAGGGGTGCATGATATCATTCCCCATTTCCGAGAGCGTTGTGCGAGTGTATGCCTGATAGTTGAACGTCGATTCCGGCTGAATTGGTAAGCGTCTCGAATTCGTGCCCCTGAATATAATATCCTGATCTACTCTAACCTTATCCGGATAACCGGTGTAAGTTGATACCCAACAAACTAAAAAGGCACTCCATACTGCCTGGGTCGACCTTTCACGTAGAAAGATGGCTGCTGAGAAGTGTGTGTGCAGGTCAACGACATGAGAGCTGGACGGTCCTTCAGGCAAACTAGATCAAACGCAACCTCGTGGTTGAAAACACACTCAGAGGCAGGAAATATTACTCTAAATCGTTGTGGTCCTTTGCTGAATTTCTGGCACGTGTTACACGCCTTGCTTATATTCTCTAGAGTCCTGAGCGTTTCTGGCGTGCAGTCTGCTGGCTTGATTCTGCGCAGTAGGTTGTACAGTTTAGCGGCCGAAGGATGCCAGAAGTGCCGGTGAATCCTTCTCAGTTCGGCCTTGGTGTAGAGTACATTAGATGCGTCCCATTGTAAAAAAGAGATGACGATTTAGGCGCTTGACAGGTAGCTTCCAGTTCCAGCAGTACATTCTTAACATTGTCAGCTACAAGTTCGTGGACATCAAGAATGTCGAGGCCTATTAAAAGTGGAACGTCGGCATCGACCAAATCGACATCGAAAGAAAGGAGGGAGCCTTCAGGTGTTGGGATTCGTATATTCATGGTCCCGATGCTTGCAAAGAGTTCGTCACTGAACTTGAAGTTGCAATGAGATGGCTTGAGCTTGAGTTTCCGCCCCAGCTGCTTGCAGAGGGCCTCAGCCCGGTTTCGTTCGATACAAGAACACTGCGTCCCAATGTCTAGACATGCGCCTTCGAAGCGCTGGTTGTTCGAAGAATAAAATTGCGTAGCACAGAAGCTGATGGCATAGACGATGCGGTTGTCAAATGAGGTAGAGAGCTTGGCGCGAGAGTATCGACGTTTTGCCAAAATTCGAGGGAATGATGCGGAGGTTGGTTGACGTTCATGCGGTAGAGCATTCTGTCGTGGAGCTATACCATGCGAAGTTCGAGAGTTGCGTAGACGAGGTCCGATGTCTAGCAGTTTCACGGAGTTAGTTATGATCGGATGCTTAGTCAAGTGGAATATTCTTATGTCCTGTGGTTTCCCTGGGTTCGGGGCATACTGCGTGGGATTTGAGTGTTAGATGGAAGTTTGTATACCGCTCAGTGAAAACACTGTGGATCAAGAACGTCGGTGTCGTCCGGTAGGGCGTTTGATAAAGCGGCAAGGACGGCAAAGTGATTGGGCGATAGTATACCAGTAGTTATACTCGAAGTCCTGTTACATGATTCATAGCATGTGGTACTTGAAGTAGGGTTAGATGGGATATCCCGAAGTGTTAAGAGCGGTAATGACGCGTCGGTTGAGCTAGGTGAGGCTGGAGGCGACGAAGTTGGAGAAGTGATGATTGTATTGCTTACTGGTGAGGTTGACTGAGAAGGGTGCGCTGAGGAAAATATCACATTTGAGGATCGGGGGGTTGTTCTTCACTGCTTGCACTTAGGTCTTCAGATGCGTCGATCTCCTGTAATGGATTCGAGTTGCTGTGAGCAAATGGTGCATTGTTGTCTGAGGTATCGTTTTGATTGAGGACGTCAAACAGCATTTCAGACAAGTAGTTAATGTGCTCATACTGCTCTGATAGAATCTGCTTCAAGATTCGGACTTTTGGGAAGTGGATGTGTCTCGGAGCATAAACGCGACTCGGTGTTTCATGATGCGATCTGCATCTTTCGGCTCACACAGTTTCGTTCGACGTGGCTCTTGCTACCAAAGTTAAAGCAACGTGTGTCGCTTCTTTGAGTTAGGTGCTTTCGTCGAGGCGTCTTGCGGTCTCTTCCAGAGCGGGCCTATTTTTGGAGCCAGCTAACCGCGTCAGTATTTGTACCGAGTTTAGAAGGGGCACTGCCCGAATGGGAGGAAGGGCTAAAGGCCTGTTTGTTGGAGTAATAACTGGAGCAACCTGAGGAACAGTAAGTGAAATTGCACCGAGTGGCCTATTTGGAGCAAGGGGTGACGTATAGTTCCTATAATAGGCACAGATGCAATAGTTACGCTCTGCAAGGCTTACGTAATCCAGAAATTTCTTGTAACTGGAGCCCGTTTGGGTCCTAGTAGAGATAGGTGCTGCAGCCCAGGTCTTCATTCCGACTCCGAAATACAGACTCGATGCTGGTCGTCTTCGCCGTTCCTTCCTGGTGGGCATTGAGGGATGAGATCCTCGATGCGTGTAATGCGTCGCCTTCGTTTTCGCTTTCATACATGTATTGAGTAATACTGAGGCTTGCGACTTCATCCTCGATTGCCTACATCCTGGTTACGCTGCTGTATCGTTGTTGGAGGGCTTCCATAAGTAGTTCCCAGTTGTCAATGTTGCGAAGCGTTTTGTAATAGTACTGAAGTGCCTCATTATTGAAAATGTTATGGATAAGCTGGATACGTTGGTCTAGCGGAATGTTATTGACTTTGCAAAGATGTTCGAATTGGGTTATCGCAAGCATGAGGTTCTCAGATTCTGTGCCACCAAACTTTGCTGGATCTCTGCTGTAGAATGCATAGACCTCACTGGATCTATTGCTGTTATTGTTCTCCGTGTGCAAATTTAGACGGCGTTGAATGGGCTGATATTCATAGCTGTTTCTGCCAGGAGTCTGTATCTCACGTGGGGGCGGGATACGTTCTGAGATATGTAGAGTCCCCTGGCGGTGAGCTTTGTAGCGAGTAAAAGCCTCACTGATGTCATCCTGAAACGACTCCTCATCCCAAATGGTAGCAACGATGCGTAACATTAGGAGATTGATTCCATTGAAAAATGCAAGAAGTGGTTAGTCACGGTCTTCTAGAAAGATCTTGATGTTCTTAAAGATACAGGTATTGATTATTATCTACATCTAGAAAAGTCGCATACGCCATATTTACTTTGGATTAAGAAACGAAGTTCTCCTCCTCGAATATTCGGGTGAAAGTCATCGAACGTGCGAAAAAACGGACTATGGTTCTCTGCAGAGGATTGTCCGGTTCTACGCGGTCTCAGTTAATATCCAGGGGTGCATGGGAGGGAGCTCAGCGATATCTGCCATGAAAACAGAAATCAAATAAGATCAAACGCTTTTGGCGTTCACCCTTATTCACGAATGTGGATAAAACGCAGGTGCGTTGATACACAGAAACGTCTGAAACTTGAAAGTGGTTTTTTTGAGTTATTTATGTCTGATTGATGATGTCTTGGTCGACTTTTGTTCTAACTTAAGACTGGTTCTTATATACTGATTTTTGGACTAGGTATTGTAACCCTTAAGCCACTTTAGTCAGACATAACTTTTCAGAGGCTTTGATCCGACGGAAGAGTTGGTAACAATATAAAGAGCAGGCCCTGATAGAGGATACTGTAGACTCTTCGGTCCTGTAAATCTACGGTATTCTACTCGAGATTAAGAGTCTTCGACGTAAGAGTCAGGAGCATCAGAGTTGCTTATTTACAAGTTTTGTAAATTCTAATACTATTTATACAGTACAGTATATCAGAGGAGAAAAGCTGCAAAGATGTTTCCAGTAGTGTTATACTGTTTTTAGACGAACTTCATGCTTATTACCAATTATAGAGTAAAACCTGTACGTGAACATTAAATCAAAAAATGATTTGCTGGTAATATAATTCCAGTCAGAATACCTGTATAATTTAAGAACGAACTGGCAGAAATAAACACTTCTTTACGTGTAAAACAGTATAAAACATGGACAAGTGAAAATAGATAAACCTATTTCTTTGATTCGCAGTAAGTAAAAATATTGGTCTCTGACAAAAAAATTACAATTTTTCTTCACTTTAATCGATGTGAAGATACGTTAAATAGCTTTCCAATACTTTTAAAATACTTTTCAATTTTCACAGAGGCTCTGAGTTCTTTAATGCTTGAAATATATCGTAAGCTGAGATGTGACGAGGAAAGGTTTGGGTGCTTTACTATTGGAAGATACATTCGTTCTATCCCATGTTTTCCAGACAACTACAATAGACTCAAAAAGGATATACAGACACAGTCATGGGGAAGGAACTACGATCCCTAAAAGCTAACTTCAGGCCAGCCACCAAGCAGGTCTGAAGTAAATGCCGGATAGAATCACATGAGATAACTACCTCGTAACATATTCAACTAAGAAGTCGTGTATTACATAACTCATAGCACCATTCGCCAACCACTTTTACTGGAAGGCAAGGTAGGGTAATGCAATATTTGAAATGTAGGGTCTTTTTCCGAATTGAGGCCTGTCGTTCCTCCAGGAATCAATTATAATAGATGTTGGGTTACAAATAGCCTCATCAGCTTACCTCTTTCGAGCTCTTTTGTGCAGCATTGCACTGCAACTGTTACCAGACGACTACTTCGCCGGGCTATCTGGTCTCGTATTTCTGTTACCTTATCCGTAAAGATCTTTCTGCCGTCGTAGCTTTCTATTCAGGGGTCAACTCTCATCCTTGGAACTGCTCAAGGGCACATATCAATCATCTTCTCAGAATTGGTAGACGGCCCTATCTCAATTTCTACGACGCGAAAATAGACTGAAATTCAAGAAGCCAGTGCCTACCACCTTCTGTCGCATGACGGCGCAACAGCTTCAGCCGGGGGGTTCTAGGCCACTGCCGGAATCAGCTCTTAACGCGTTACCACGGATTGCAAGCTCCCCGGAGCCGATATCACCACGTAGGTAGTAGTTGCTACTTTCTATGTTGCAATTAGTTCTTATCCTTCTCGGTTAATCCCGGTACCGGACGATCACAGGTATTTATATTGAGACTACAGAAAATTTTAGATGATTACAAATGGAAGAGGCCCAACAGCATGAAATTATCAGACAACGGAGAGATGCATTACTCATCAGACAGGATGAATTAGATAATCAACAATGTTGCAATGACTTTCGATTAATGAATAAACCACTTAACGCATATCCACACTCGACTCTTTCTCAAAATGGATGGGACTATCTGGGGTAGCCCATGAAAGGGGCTTTCGATCCACCCATCCGTTTGGAGTTAGAACGAACTTTTTACTTTGCATGAGATCAATTAGAGCCGTGCATGTCTTTCCTTTTGTAAGACCGTCGGCTGGGTTATGATTCGTAGGTATCCAGTAAACGTCTGTTACTTCGCGGCGTTCATAAGACTGACGAACCATATTAAGGTCGATTAGAAGCCTTTTTACGGATGTTGAATTAATTCGTACCACGCAATCATACAGACTCCGTGAGTCAGTATAAATCTGAAGAGGAATATAACGGCCAAACAATGAGTTAATGGTCAGACGTAAAGTAGTAGAGGAGTCAACCCCTGTACCATAGAATATAACTCAGCAGCAAGCACGCTCCTATCCACCCTTCGAGCCTTAATGTTAGCGTAGTGAACTATTTTCGCTTTCCCATTGCCGTCTATTAAAGTAACAATGTATCCAAATTGATGACTGATCCCTGTTTGTGGCAAAACTCGCATCCACGAATACAGCAACTTTGAGAGACTTCACGTCAAGATTGACATATTTCAGGCCCTTTTTTGATTCATCGATACATTGCTGGATGTACTTGTTCAGTTCCTTACATGAAGCCTTGTCTGGTTTAGTGACTTGTGCAGCGGCAGCAAATCCAAATGATAAATCAGGCCTGCATACAGCAGCTACATAAGAGCCTCGAGAACGTTGAGAAATAGAATCCTCCTTGGACGGGCTATTTTCATCAACAGTAGCCATCTTCCGGATATTCTTTGGCCGGGACAGGTGGAGACCTGTTCTATCTTTTGATATAATTGCTCCATTAAATCGCACTTGAGAGCCTGTTTTTAAGAAGTTAGCATCCTTACATTTAAACCGATTTGATCCCTCCCTTTCCATGATGATAAATTTCTGATTAGCTGCAGTAAGGGTCTCTGCAGTTTGTAGGCAGCTAATATCCCTCGAACGAGAATCAAATTTTGGGCAGTAGGCCTTTATTATGATACTGTTAGGGAATTAATGTAGGCAGGGGTCATGCGCTGATGGTTTCATGCGGAATTTGTCAGTCTGATACTTATGGTATGTTAAATAACAATGCACACCTGCCTCTGGAATGCCGTGAAGGGGCTTATTGATTTTCCATAAAACGTTGGGGGGAGTTTGAGGCAGGGCGGAGGACGGACGTAGAAATTTCGGTGAATAACAGTAGCGAACTGGGTGTATGCCTGCGAGATGTCCCTTGTAGAAATATGTAGAGATGAATCCATTGCTGCAACTGCCATTAAGATCCTCTGTTATGCACGTTGGACTGTCGGGGCGTATGTAAGGAGTACATGTTTTGTATCTTTATAAGCTTGCACGACAAGTCTCGAATTTTCATATGCATCTGGGGATCCGGCGTGTTTGGTCTCGTCTACAAACCGACTCCCATAAATTCGACACCCCTTACCATCACCCTCCGTTACAACAGGGAAAACCCCGCTAAATAGCACTCCGTCAATCTCCTTTTGCCTAGAGTCCCTGTACCTGTCATGGTCCGATGACTGTGTTTTGGTTCGGATGGACATGACGTCTATTATTTCAGTAAAGTCAGGGTCATGTGTAATTGATAATGTAGAAATGAGCGCACTGGGGCCATTATTGTGGTGCAACTGTGTATCTGATCCAGAGGGAGTGGAATGTGGATCAGGTAGTGTAGTGCGATCAGGGACCATGAAACGCTTGAAGACAGAGGAGCGGAACGTAGTTGGCCCACTCGGTAATAGTACAGTATATGTTTCGCCATCAATTCCAAGTAGTGCGAACGGGCCATCCCGGTGCCCTAGTTTTCGAGAGACTGGATGCTGGACTGGAGGGAACATGGGCTGTCTTGCCATATTTGATTCCCTCATGATGTATGTAGAGTCGAAAAACTTCTGTATAGCGCAGGTCAGTTGCCGGATGAATCCGGGTCATGATAGAAAAGTGGTCACTGTAGCTGCAACAGGTTGAAGAATTGTTTCTTACTCCCTCTTTACTTTCATTATGAGTCATTCTAAGTCTTAAGTAGTAAGCGAGCGTTAGTCTGAATGCTTTGATTACAATATACTATCGGAGATTGATGATTGCATTCAGTAAAGGGAGTAATAATTGGATTCAGTGAAGAGGGTAATACCAGAACTCGTCCACTTAATGTAGACAGACAAATATATTTTACACAAACAACAGGGGGAACAGCTTGGGGATCTTCCGTTTGATTTATTGCCATACCCTCCGATTTTCAAAATCGAGGAGCTCCGTAGTTCAAAAGAAGAGGAAGAACGGAGCATTGAAAACTTCCTGATTCAACTCTGGTTTTTCGACGACGGGAATATTTTGCACGACATGGGCAGCTGCTCACAGTTGTGGAAATCTCTACTTCAATAGATGCAGCACGAAGGGATCTTCGTCTTTCTTTTGTAAAGTTGGGGAGAATAAAGGATTAGTTTAGCCTGTCGTATGAATTTTCCCGGGACGGGAATGCTAAATGAATTGTTTGGTGGCCTCCTGCATCCTCGGAATCTGTTAGGAGCTAGTATCTCGAAAAATTTAGGCAGCATTACAGCGAGGGTATGTCTGACCTGGACGCCACCATTTCTTCCGAAGAATTTACAAATGGGGGAATGATGAGTAGTTTAGTTATTCGTCTGATACTTCTAGCCGGCGCTATCTTAACGTAGTTTGGAAAGTACAAGATATAACAGAAACGGGTCTTTGAGTCCGTGACCTTGTGACTACATCTACAGTCGAGTCAAGGCAGGCCAGGAGGAGTGTGGCACTAGATGGTACAACCTGCTCTGTGTGTCTATCCATCAGTACCATTTTGGCTTTCGAGAAGGTCTCCATTGACCTCGTGCCTTCATTTGATGCCAACTTTGAGACAAATGCGTACACCTCCGTGTCACATCCTCCCAGAACAGATGTCGGGATTGGCACCGGACTCTTCCTTCTCTCAGCAGAAAAAAGCCCTTCGTACGTTACACTCTTTGCAGATTGAGCCGCGTTCAGAGACGTTAGGGAGTTGAAGTTCTTGATTGGGAGAACGACTGGGCAAAGGGGATTGCGAAGGTAGTGTCCAGGAAATCCGTCCCGAAATGAGATCCACTCCTTGAATATCTGTGAGCTTACGACGCCCAATTCGCGGCCTGTGCTCTTCCACAGGGCGGTGCATAGCATTGGGAATATCTGCATCAAATAATATAACTTAATCTTCCATGAAAAGATTAGGTATAATCATTTGCAGCCCAATTAAAGACAAAAACAGTAATTAGCCGACAAAACTGAAGTGCGAAAAATTCGCTCACGGAAAAAATCTAGAAGAGGACCAAATTCGGATAGAGTATCGGAACTTGCAAGAAAAGTTTACATTTTCTGAATTTGCAAGATATTAATAATTTGGATGAGTGTGGCAAATTCAGCGGTTGGCTTTTTATTTTAAGAAACTGTGTCATTAATATATTTCATTACTGTACTCGTCCAAGGTCTTCATACTTTTCGAGAACGTCGCAGTATTTAAAGTTCGAAATCGACGTCGTTGAAGCAACCTCCGCGACTTCAACTAACCCATCGGCTCACATTTCTTTTGGCTCTTAACGTGACCAACCTCCGCCTGCCCCTCACCGTCACCAATAATCTCGAGGCCGTTGTCCACTCAACGTTCTGGCCTTGATTGCAAATGGTCCAACCGACTACGATGATTATTGTAGAAGGTTGCACTGGAACGCGTTCGGTTGTGGGTCCTCAGTAACTCTTCGAGAAGGCAGGAGAGGCAGAGAAGAAGGATGAGTGAGAAGAGGAAGGGGAGGATGGAGAAGGAGGACTGGGTGCACCCGGTGGGAGCCAATAGTGTAAAACGGTAGGGGCTCCCATGGAGAACGAAGGGGAGAATAAGGGCGTAATTGTGAGAGAGGAGTGAAGAGGAGGATGGGGATGATGAGAGAAAGGGAGACATGGAAAGTGCTGGATTGATAGGGAAGGGGCCAGAAAATATGGACCAGGTAGTCCCGACTCTGGAACCGTATGGGGGCGTCCTCAGTGGTCTAGATATTTCGCAGGAGGTAATGGAGAATTCTAAGCCGTTCGCGGATATTTTTGGGGACTAACTGGGTGAAATCTGTATTTTGGGGGAACTTTTTGGATCTGTAATAGAGAAATAAGATATTTAGGAATGAATCTATATATATATATCTTGATAGTATCTTCAGTTAGTTTTTCTCCTTCACACGATTCAATTTGAGTTATTTTACGGTTCTTAGTATATTTATTTGAGACTTTGGGGATACCCAAAAAGCCTGTGAAAGCTGAGTAAACTGCTTCATGCGTCTGATTGTAAGGAAACAGACGACGTGCATGGATGGCCCTCTTTGATCTCTTCCCTGAGCTTGAACAGAGATTGTGTTGCGGGTTCTTTCATCCGTTACCATGCAAGGATTTGAGTACTTTGTTTGGAATGCTAGCCACTTCACAGCCTGCTGCATTGCTCTTCCATGTAATAAAAGTATTCCAGAGCCGACTAAAACGGTTTGAAATGGAGACTTGGCACCCTCATTTCTTTTCTTTGTTAACGCACGGTGTGATTTACAGCCTTCAGTGGCCAGCTGTTCGACTTCTCTACTCTCTTCGTCGATATTATATATTTACGTGTCTCTCTTTAACATTACAGTAGCTCTTCTGTACATAATCTTTAATGCTGAGCGTCTACTTCTTCCTCTTCTTCGACAATACCCATATAACTCTTTTGAAAAGGCATACTTTTACTGCATTTCACTCTCCGACATAGTTTTCGATATTTTTTGTTTGATAGTTTTAGCCATTCTCTCCGCTTTCCCGTTTGACATAGGAGCATATGCGAGAACTGTCTTCAGCTGAATCCCTTTGTCTTCCAAAGAACGATGGAGTGAATTTGCAGGAAAACAAAAGCGGTATGCGAGATGATCCTTTTTGGAAGACCAAAATGTTCAATTAGCTCTTTTTCGACGAATCTCAGGAATATCTCTGCGTTGGCCTCCTCAACTGCAACTTCTATTGGCCATCCACTAAGATGTTCCACCCCTATAAGGATATATTTGTTTCCTGATGAAGTTTCCTTGAATAGGCCGGCATAGTCGATTGAGAAGGTTTCAAGAAGACCGGAAACTGGAAAGCTGATATTTGTCTTATGATTTCGTATCATAGTGAGATTTGTTAGTTGTCGGAGCTTTTCACGAAACTATAGACGTCCTTATGGATACTGGGCCACCATAATCTCTCTGTAATGATTTTTTTTTGTTGTTTCGAGACTACGATGCCCTAACGCATCATGAAAAGTCCTCAAGATCTTCATTATTCTTTAAAAGGGGCCAATACTCGAGGACCGGCTTCAGTGTGTCGGAGGAGTTTCCCATTCCATAATGTAAAGGCCTTTTGATTCCTGCGTACCCAATTTCTGTGTTCAGAATCAACCTTTCTCATCTCTAATCCATCAAGTAATTTAATTATTCCGTAAATATTAGCTTCGTACTCGTTATTGTTCGGCACTCGCACATCGGCAAATCCATCGATGCCCTCCGAAGCCATTTTACTTGGACTTATTGGATCCTTCAAGCGGGATAGATAACCAGCAGGCCGATTATTGCGTCTGGGTCTGTTCAGAATCCCAAACCGGCTTTCTGCGAAAATGTCGAGCCATCAGTCTAAGCAGTGATGTACATCTTTCTTATGAAATGCTGTCTTAAGTTCCTGGTGATCAGTTATCAGGACAAATATTTAGAGTGATAAAAGGTACACACTAAACTTTTTCAGTGCGAAGACGACAGATAGTTCTTTGTCAAAGATGATTATTGTTTCCGCATCATTCAGAGTGCGACTTGCGAATTAAACAGGGTTTAGTCTTCCGTTTTCATCTTTTTGGACAAAACGGCACCCAAAGACCGTTCTGAGCATCTGTTTCCCAACAAATGGTCTCTTGAAATCTGTATACATGAGAAACTGGGTAAACATAGCTTATCTTTAAGCTCCTCAAATAGTTTTCATTTCCTTGTTCCAGTAAAAGTTTCCGTTCTTCGTAGTGCCGGCATGTAACGGTGCTGCAGTTTGGCGAAATACTTGATAAATATTCTGTAATGTGAGGCCAGGCCTAGGTAGTTTCGAACCTCCGTCTTTGAGGCGAGCCTTGGGTTTTCTCTGGATCCAATCTAATTCCCCTTGATCGACGATATGACCGAGTAATTGGAAAAAGTTTTCGCAAAGAAGCATTTGCTCAACCTAATTTTCAGGCTGTATTCCGATACTCTCTCCACCACTGTCTTGACATGAGATATGTGCTGATCTAACATTTTTGAGAATAGTAACACATCAACGATATAAACGCTTCCAAATGAAAGTCCTTTCAAACCTCTTTCATCATTCTTTGGAATGTAGATGGTGCATTCATGAGACAAAAAGGCATCACTATGAACCTGAAGGTACCGGATTTGCTGATAAAATGTTTTTCCCTTACATTTCTCATCCAGTGAAATCTCCCAATAGCCATTTTAAAGCTCAATTGAGGTGAATTATCTCCCTTTCTTCAAATCATCGATAATTTACTCCATGTTTGGAATCGGAAATTGATCAGGTATTATTATCTGGCTCAGTTGTCTGTAATTGATGCAAAAGCGAAGTTTACATATTTCTTTCGTGTTACCACAACTGGAAATGTCCAAATAATATATCATTTTCCAGCATACTTGTAACATTCTCTGAGATAAATTGGTCATATTTCAGCGGTTGACGTATAGGCCTGTGGTAAATTAGTTGAGTACTGGTAAGTACAAATGAGTGAGTGACCTGTACAATTGCCTATCTTAGATCTGAAAACGTTCCTTTAATTACTTCGGAAGATGTTAACATGTGGGATATTTTCATTGAGGCTGGGGCGGGAAGGTGCTATACTTTTTCTTTATTCTCTGCAATCTGGCGCTGGTCTTCTTCTTGATCCTCACTTTCCGAATTTGGAAGGATCTTTTCCTTCGTGCTCACATCTTCAGATATGGAACTCGAAATTTTCTTGTTTTTTTGCAATTTTAATCTTCTTTCATGCCCTGAATTTCGTCCATTGATTCGATATTATCGAAAAAAGAAACAAGTTCAGGTCTAAAAGTTGACTAAAATTTATTCCAGTTGGAGCCAATGCAAGCTCAGCCACCAAATTGTACTTCCTCACATACTCTAGTACGTCCTTCAGGATACTCTTAACTTTTGTTACTCTTTTTCATCTTCTCGTCCGGAGTGATTTCAACTCCTGGAATAACTTGAGCAGACGTCTTTGTCCAAGGAGGTACAGGTGCTGAGATATGCTTCAGCATTCCATATTCAAGCCTAGGTATTTTTTAATAAAATGTTCCCTTCGCCATCCCTTTTTGCCATATTGACTTGAATAATTTCTTCAGCGATAGATGCGTTACCGGCATCCCTCACCCTTTTGTCCTTTCTGTTTTGAAGTAGTTCCACCTCTTGTCCTAGTTCGCTCCTCGTCTCCGATATTTTTGCTCTTCTGGTGTTTCTGGTGTCTTTAGACCAGCAGTTACTTCTATGATGCCCATATCGACCGCAATTTCGACAATGAGTGTTTCTATGTGAATTATCGGGACATTTATTTGCAAAGTATCCATGCTTGTGGTAGTAGGAGCAGACTCCTGCAGCCTTAGGAGCCCAGACTGGTTCTTTCTAATGGTAACAGTAAGGATGTACAACTGCGAGGTTATCATCTCAAGTCGATTATCCAATCGAGTTTCCAACTTTTCTTCCATGGTTTTGACATCGCTCCTGACAGATTCTAATGCCACTGCACTAGTACCAGGCTTTTGATAATTATTTTCAGGATGTAAGATAGACAAGACGGGTTTACCTCGGTACCTCACTCAGTGACTGAAACTTCTCAGAGTTTTGGACAAATTCTACTATGATATCCTTCAGCTCATTAAAAGTTTGAAGGCCCTTGATGATGAGAAAATCGGAGAGCCGCTTATCCCCCATCGACGCCTTACGCAGCAATCCGTGCTTGGCTTGGGCGTTGAACCCGACCTTTTCGTAGAGATCACACAAGTATACCAATGAGCTTAACAAATCGTCGAAGTTGAGCCTGGCCTGTATGGCAGTACGAATCATCTCATCTGGTTCTTCCTCCTTAGCATATCCTTTCAAAAGACACTCACATACCTCACCGAAGTTACGCCCATTTCCGTTAAGAGACCACCTGTCGATAAAATTGGCCTTATATTTGTCCTTTGCGTCACCATGAAGATAGGCGAAGATACTTGCGGTCTGCTCTTCATCGCTCTTCTCACTCATCACAACGTGGACATATGTATAGAGAAACTTCTCAACGTCTTCACTCTTGCCCCCTGTGAATTTTATACGAGCAGCGTTGATATCCATGATGACAGAAAAGAAATCCTCCCGAAGTGTTCCCTAATACTGCTCAACTAGAATACCTCGAGTACAACCCCCTCCTCAAGAGTACCAAATGATAGGGGTAAATAGTCGGGAGAAGAGATACTCAGAACCAACTAACCCAAGAAGAAGGTGTTGCAAGCGACAAAAGTGCTACCGTGGTATAATTGAACGAACAAAATGGAGTGGATAAGAAAGAAAATTGAGAGGGCTACAAGAAAGTATGGAAGGGAAGGGTCTACCACTGATGCTCTGTAACCAGCGTAGGAAAAATTTTCCTTGGGTCTGAAGTTGACTCTCAACTTCCTAACTATTGGGGACTGGGCTTGAAGTTGTCTGCCAACTTGCTTGACGTCTCTATGAGGAATCAGTTTACTCAGCCTATATAGACTTTTGGCTACCACTAAAGTCCGGAAAAAATACAGAAGGTACCAGTACATTCATAAAAACATTTCTGTGGATGATATACTCTAAACAAAAGATACTTAAGAAACGAACAATCCAGAAGGTCCTCTTACTACCCATTCTCTAAATCGGATCCAAACAACTCCTCCAAAATATCCATGCTGCCTGAGCAGTTCTCACAATTATCTGTGAACGGCTAATAGCTCTCTATTTCGTCCTGTGAGATATCTAAACTACTAAAGCCATTCCCAACTGGTTCCAGCGTCGGCACCACTTGTCCTATATTTCCAGTCACGGCCTCACCATTCCAGCACTCCGCATGCCTCCTAATCCCTCATTCTTCTCTTCCATATCCTTGTCCTCATCCTCCTCATCATCTTCCTCGCCCTCCTCCACAGCGTCTTTATCATCCTCCTCGTCATCTTCCTTGTCCTCCTTGTCCTCCTTTTCGTTAAACCCGCAGACCGATTCGAGGGCTGCCTACTCGTCGAAGGTCTCCCCGGCTCCGTCCTCGACTTCCCACTCCTATCCGTTAGGTACCTCCTCGGCCTCCTCCTCCACGAACAAGCGACGCAAAAATTCGATTATCATTTTTTTGTCAACAATTGCATCAAAGAGATCAAAGTATATCTTTTCTTCTTCAATTTCATCTTTAACATGTAAACCTGTTTCATCTGGCACTTCTTGGATCAATCCCTCTTTTGCTTCATTCAAAGAGTCGAGCTGTTGACATGACTCAAATGATGCAACCTGAGCATTTCGGACCTGTCCAGTTTTCTTCTAAATGTACTCCATTTTTCGACGAGCTGCTTTAGCAAGATCAATCAAATGCGAACATGAGCTTAGCATATGCTCAGGGGAATCAAAATTGAAGCATCCCATGACCGAAAGTAATCCAGAAGGATCTGCTTGTTGGCCGCAACTACGTGTATCACTGACACCACGGTGTCGGTTTGCGTAGCGCCTAGGTCCTCGATAGAGTGTCGCAGGGACCTTTTCGTCCTCATTTGAAGTTGTACGTAACCTGATTGCAACTTTATCTCTCATTTTTTCCAATTTGGCTTCCCTCGAGAGATGTGGGGCTGCTTCAAGTTCTCCATATAGTTGTTGAAATGAGAGACCATGGGTAGCGACACGACGTACAGGCTTCTTCGCCCATGCATATCCGACTGTAGTGTTGCGTAGAAATTCAATCTGGTGTGTCTCACTCCTGTGTGAAACATTCACTTGCGGTGAAAGCTTTGTTATCGGCTTGTACAGTTTTTCAAGTGCTACAAGCTCATCAAGGCCTTCGGAAGCACACTTAGATGACCTAATTCCACAGACATAGATCTTGCCTCTATTTGGCGAGCCACGGAGCTGTATTCATTACCAATGAGGTTTATGGCCTCAGTAAATGAATTAACTTCGTTATCAATACGATCCAGTTAAAATCTCTTAGCATCGCCACGTAGAAGGTTACGAAGGTATTGCTTCTTCTGCGCAGCGCTGAGACCATAGCACGACCAACTTGTTGGTACTCGGCAACATATTACATCCATTACTCACCGAGATCTCCGTAGTAAGTTTTTTCCTTGTCTCGGAATCTAGAGCCAATGTAGTACGCCAATTTGTCCTGATGCGTAGCGACGGATGTAGCACGAGATTGATCATCTTTGGGGACTGAATGTTCCAGGCCTGTTCGGTTGTACGACGATTTCATTTCAGTATGTCCTTTGTTACTTCCTCTGCAGCTAACTTGTCTTCGTCTTCGGTATAGATATTAGCGGCTACCTGTTGGATGACACGAAGGGAACTGTGCGGCGGCATATTTGCTCCACGGTTATTCAACCAGTTACGAAGTGCTTTATAAGCAATAGGCAGAGCTTGTATAGTAGGAAAGAACAGGACAGCAGGTGGAAAAGTTTCGGCAACCTAGTCGACTACTTGAGGTCCAGTCATAGACCGAGCAGAGACACGATTTTCGAGTATTTGAATGAAACTGATCAGTCCTGAAACCTCCTGAGAGAAAATTTCCAATTCTATCCTAGACAGAAACAAGTCAGATGTATCTGCATTGCTTCTTTCATCCATGTTAACCACTGACTTAGAAGTTAGGATGGGCTCTGACTTTTCTTACCGCAGAGGATTGGTGTGCAAGTAACAATGCTCTGGTCCACGGTTGGCAGAATGATTTTCAGGCTTTCTCTCAGTGGAGTGGTATGCAGTTGTAAGAGAAAAGTGTGCAATTAGACTGAGGACACTGTGATAGTAATTCACGAATGGAGTATCACAGCGCAAAAGTTATGACACGTGTAGCACGCAGCAAGGTTGTTGGTGGAAGTCTACTGTAAGCACTACAAGCCGAGCTTACAAAGTCTGACATATCTACTGGCCGTTGTGCTCGACGGGTTGGCTTCCCCTTATTGCGGCAAAAACAAGTGTTTACTTCTTCTGTTTGATGGCTGATTATTCTTGTTTTTGACATGCACCGCTACTCAGTACGCAAGCCCTTATATAAACTTTTTGTACTTCTTTTGCATTGTATTTGAAACTACAGGACAGGACTATTCCACCAAAAAAATCAAATCTACTGGCTAAAGTAGCATTTTGTACTAGATTAATATCATAAAATATTTATGCATTCCTGCTGAGCTGTGACAGATGCTGCGCTGGCTCTTTTGCGAATCTTTTCTGTATAAAAGTAATTGTTGGTGGGGGTAGCGCAAAAGCATACTTTGGGTTGTAAAAAGGAAAACTTGACAGTAAGTGTCGGGGTGTTGGTGATACATATATAATCATCTTTACTTCATGGTAGAGTGGACCATTGGGGATGCAGCACTTCGATCATCTTCTCCGCAATGGCGGGTAGCACCATGGAAGTACTAGTGGGATTCCTGTATTTTGGAAGAGAGGACGGATAAACTTGCCCATCAGTGCCGTCTTCCTTCACCGCACCCAAAGTTTCTGAGCAGATAGATGTCGTCTGGGAAAGTTTTAGTATAGATTGCATATATCTTACGATAGTAAAGCACCGAAGACAATACCCTTCCACCGGTGCCCTGACAATCGAAATGCCCTCCATACCACAACCGCCACCATAACGAAAATCAAAGTCCCTCCCGTTATTGTTAGCAATGTTGTTCTCGCTAATTCTGGCCTTTTTAGTTCCCCAGATTCCTGAAAAATTACCCCTTGCTCCCTATCTGTCGGGATAGCAGAGCCCGTTTGCTTTAAGTTGACCAATTAGGTGAAATTATGTGAGAACGATTGCTGGTTCAGGCCGCTACTCGGCCCAACCCCAGAATTTATTTAACTCTTGGGAGACTAGCAAAAGTAGAACTATATTAACTAAAGATAGTAGGCCGAGGTTTGCAGGAAACCGAAGTCCAGTAAAACATTGTAGTTTCTCACGTTTCGCTACCAAGCAAGGTACGGCAACAAGGGATACTACGATAGGAAGTAGAATTCGCCCCAATGGGATGGAGCTAATAGAGGAAGCGCTACATATAAGGGGTGCCTAAAGATGGCTTGCATCATTACACTTCTTGACTGTATATTGCGTAGGTGGCTATTTCACCCACATGCAGTATTTGATAGATTAAACCTATTATTCCGTATCTGACTTGCGTCGATTAGACTAGGTCACACAGGATATGAATAACACTATTAACACGGGAAAATCATTCCTATTGTTGCTATGATTCTCCTTCAGCGCCCATGTTACAGGCTATCGGAGCACAGTACTTTGCTCATCCTTTGCCCATAACTTTAGGCTCATCAGCTGAGGGTATGCTTCAAGAACGGTACCGATTCGATCCTCCACTCTGATTGTCCTGTTTTCAGATGTCTCGAGTTCAACGACTTCGTGTTGGTTCATATTGAAAAATATCAAGCAGTCCGTTGCATGTCGCGTCAGCTACTCTAATCGCATTAGAGTTATTTTTTAAAGATGTGAAAATCTTTGCCATATGTTTTTGCCACAGTTCTTGCCCGCTTTTCCATAATTGTGACTGTGAACCTACAGGGCTTGCTTTCGTCCTTTATGCGTTTATAGTGCCAGGGTCACTTAGCAAGGAGAAACCCTCCATCCCTCGCTTTCTGCCCTTGCTCGTCATCCCATCTTGCTCTCGCTACAGGGGAAGTTCTCACCAACTCTGATCCGGGAACAGGTTTATGTGTTTTACATTTGGAATGTATATCCGATCTATTCATCTCTGAATTTATGGTATGATGGTGACAGATGAATCTTACTTCTGAGATCCTATGCCGCCGCCGCTATCCCTCTTATCTAGCTCGAAGAGCTTCCACTTTGATTGCAGCTTAACCTTTCAAACCCAAAGTGTACAGTCTCCCCAATTCCCACATCGCTTTGTCATATCCCTGTACTTTTCTGACTCCCCGGCTTTTCTTTGCTTGGATCTCCGAACGGTTCGGACATGTTTGCTTCAGATCTATTCACAGAAAGTCAAACCACCGCATACAGTAGATTAAAATTTGATACTAATTGAAGTAGAGATTCTTTTCGAGCTCCAGATTTCCACTTTCAACGATTCTGCCGATCGCTTCTAAGGTCATACACTTGATATACACGCTTTGTTCCACTACATTTGAGCTACTTGCTGCCAGTTTCAATCAGAAGCAGATGGAAGCGTTGCACAATTTTCAGTTTTCCCTGCTCGGATCGGACCTGGGTCCAGGCCTTTTTTTCTTTTCAACTGGCAGTCTCGGTCTCTTGCAGACCTGTACCAATGCGATGCTGCGTAAGCGGCTTAAGCAGCATCTGTAACCCATTCTTTCCAACACATCTACGATCTGCTTACTGTTTCACGCCTACATTTGGGAGAAGTCCCCCGGTCTGCAATCTCGACCCTCGCTACCCGCTATCCGCAGGTAGCTTCCCCGTTCACGTATACCCCTCTTTTCTTCCGAAGTTATGAGCATGCACTGATGATAAGCCCTTATCTGCGATCGAAATTGAGCTCATGATTTCAAAGTCTCAGAGGTTGTTTTTGTCCGCAGCAGCACTCAGCTGAACACGGCTCCTCTCCATCTGCACATTTTCCGTCCATTACGATTTCTCTTCACTCCCTAAACTCCTCCGCGGTATGTACGTGACTTCGCCTGCGTGGAAGATCTCCCTACCTATTCATCTCGAAGTCTCGCTTTTTCCAGATTCTAATCGTGCACCCTGCTCCCGCAATCGGTCGTCATCAAGCCTTTTTCGATCTAAGCGACAAAAATGCTTTAATCTGCCAGAACTTCTGCTCGCTTTCCCAAATCTCCAGCAATAGTTACCGCAAGAGCTGCAGCGACACTCGCAAAGGACGAGGAAAATTGTCAGTACGGCTATTACTGCCATCAACACGACATGCTCCTTTACCTCGTCAATGTTCATACCTATGACTCTCTCGGTGACGAAGGCCAAATTTTTTTCCAACGCCTCGCTTCTTTTGCTGCTTTCCGTCGTGGTTGCCCTCCATTGCAGTATTTTTGCAACTCGGCTACCCGCTTCTCGTTTAGCGTCCAGGCCATGCAAGGGCGACAGCTTCCCGTTGTCTGCCTTTGAATTTGATATCTCAATCCTGTTAATTGGGGAAATGACTCTTTCAAAATCGCCGCCTACCTCCTTTTGCCCTCTGCAACAATCTCCTAGTATGTCCTCCATGAAGCAGTAGCTCGAAAATGTTGAGTAGGTTTGCAATTCCCGAAATGAAACGTAATACTTTGTTTCTTTTTCCTTTCTTAGATGGTCCAGATGTGAAAATATTTGGTTCTTTAATTTTTGAAAAATGCGGTTAGACTATCCCCCGGTGTATGCTACACATGCTCAGAATAATGGGTAATGAGGCATGCGGCAGCAGCAGTGATGTCTAATGCATCATGCCTGCTGACAGGCTTCGAGCCAACCAATTAGGCACATGACTCACATTACCCATTATGCTGAGCATAGTCCAGATACACGTTTTGTTCTAATGCTAACAGAACTTTATTCTTGGAACGGAAGAGCAGAGAGAACTTCGGCAATTGCAGGACATTTTCCTGAATTAAGAGAACCTTTTTTTGTTTTCGAAAGAAAATGGTTCGTCTCTGAAGAGTATGTCTCGTCTCTAACGACAATGGTTCTTGAGGTGTAATCGGAGGTATCATTGCGTAGAAACCACAAGATCAGTCCCAGAGCTATTTTATACTCGAGGCGTCCAAATACCTCAGCCCTCTTCACTTTTTCCCCAATCCTGCATGGGTCTCGGACTACATACCATCAAAGGACATTTTTCATTAGAACGTAGCTTTCCATTGGCGGGGCTGCCACGAAAGCTCTGATAGAAGATCATATCTGTCAAATCGAAGAGACGAAAACAAATTACACATCGAGCTGCGACCGTGGTCCTTCCTGCATGACTCCTAACCATCCCACAACCAGTCAATTTCCGTGATAATACCTTAAAATCCCTAACATTTCCTCAATGAATTGTAGTGCCTAATCTTTAGGAAGAAAAATGACCAAAATAATTTTTTTCTTCGGTACCAACCTGAATATAAGTTAAAAGAAGACCACCCCAAAAGTTGCAGATTATACCACGTGAAAAAAAGACCACAGAAAGCAGTGTTTATGAAACGGAACATCAGTTGGGACAAAGAGAGACAGGTAAAATAAACTCAGATGAATGTTTCCTTTGATTCATGAATATTTGTTGGTGGGGCCTTGGTTCCGCTAGTCGGCAATAATCGTCCGTTATATAATGATTTTCATCTTCCCCCTAAATGGGCGCGAAACCACACATATCAAATGTGCTTATTATATAGTTGAAAAGTGCTCTAAAATACTCTAGAACACTATTTAGAAACATCCAGATGCGATACAGCAATGCATTTGGAAAATTCTACACGCAAAAAAACCTGAAAATTATATTTTCACGCTAAACATGCCTTGGTGGCAAGCGTGCAGGGCCCTTTACAACCACCTAGGAAAAACCAGGTTGAACTGGATTGTTATTTTATTCCCACCTAATCTCTATTGACGTCCTTGTCAATGATATTCGGGTAGGATTCCATGTTCAACAATATACTTGTGCCAAACTTCTGTTATGGTACCATCACCATCCGCAAATTCTCTAGTTGGCTGACACTCAGCTTCATAAGTAGGCGCAACCTTCATTAGCGTGGGGAATTGATAACTTCTTCCTCGCTTTCTATGCTTTAAACTGCTTCTAACAAATTGCTCTTCTCCCTCATGCATCGGTACAAAATCGTGTCTCCGAGGAAGTTGTAGAGCAATTGCTGAAAGCTGCTCCCTATATGGAGTGTTGTAGATCAAAGAAGCAACTGGATGGATCTTAAGGTAACTAGAAAGATCCAACCTTAAGGCGTTGTTTCCAATTAACTCCTTGACCGTAAATGAACCATACTTTCGTGCAGACGGCTTCTGTGTTTCCTGAAACTTTGAATATAAATCAGTAAGCAAAGACTTGTTCAGCCACAGTTTTGATCCAACTTGATAGTGAAGATCTTGATACCGTTGAGAAGATATAGCACGTTTTCCAGCCTTAGACATTTTATATGAGAACCTAGCGTCTTCCAGAGAATTTCTCAATCTTGTTTTAAACTCTTCCATGCTTTCAATTGGTATTTCAGCTCCTGATATCATATCAAGAGGTGTCTTTGGATTATATACAAAGTCCATTTCGAATGACAATATTCCCAAATCTTCAGTCAGGGAAGAGTTATAAGCAAACTCAGCAGCACGTAGCAATAGCAATTCATTCCAATCGTTCTAATGTTACGAGAAATAAGACTGTAAGTAGTTCTCAACCACTCTATTCATTACCTGAGACGCACCATCTGTTTGCAGATGACGTCTAGTGGACATCCTCAAATTCACTCTACATAGCTTCATTACGTTTTACCAGAACTTTGAAGTCAACTTAGGGTCTCTATCTAAGACAATGCTATCGGAAAACACATGGAGCGTGAGGATATTTTTATTGCTAAAGAATGAGGTAGCCACGTCCACTGCTGTGTCATTCACATTATACGGACTAAAATGAACTCTTATATTAAGTCGATCAACCCATGTCGTGACTGAAGCTTTTCCATTCCTGGTCCATAGAAGGTGTACATTAAAGTCAGTAGCCAAAGATCCCCATCTTCTTTCAGGCATTTCCAGAGATGTAGGAACTTTCATTTTCTTTTGATTTGAATTTTTGCCTGCTGACAACGAAGAATCTTTGAACACAATTTCGAAAATCACATGTTCTCTGTTTCCAGTGATAGTTAGCAAGTCTTGATAAAGTCTTTGCAAGGCAAAACTTCCACTTATCTTCGAATCATGGGCTAACTGCAGTATATCTGAAACACTCCTCCTTGGAACACACAGTTTCCTACCAAAAGTATTTGTTTTCCTTCTTTCCTAAACATATGAAGTATCTTTTCAAGCTCTAGCTTATTAATCCAATCAGAAGGCCAGGTTTCGTCTAAGGATTTAACAATAGGTCCAAAGAACTATCATCATCATTACTGCTAAGGCTGCCATCAAGATCAAAAGATAAAACTTCCACATCGTTAACTGAAGGGATATCCATATCTTTAGAGTTGATTATATAAGGAGCTCTTGAAAAAGCAGCACCAAGTACATGAATCTTTCCTTGCTTCAGATTAATTGGAAATATGCCAAAATTACCAAGAGTTTCGATGTACCTTACTTCTTTTCGACTCAATTTAGGCTTGGTGAATAAATACTTGAGGGCCTGATTATCAGTTATAATTTGAATTGATGAAACTTCCAAATAACATCTGCACCTTTGAAGAAAAAATATCAAACCAAGAAGCTCCCTATCATTTGCAGAAAAATCTCTTTCAGTAGGAGACAACTTTCTAGAATAGAAGGTAATAAAACGATCATTTCCAATATCATCCAGTTGTGTTAAGTTCCTCCAAAGGCATTCTGTCAAGCGCCAACATGGCCTCTGAAACTCTTGGTCCAGTCTGTGGCAACAAGAATAGGGGCTTGGGTAATGGCAATTCTACAATCTTTAACGACCCGGATTGATGTATACAGATGCGAACCAATCTCCAATGCTACTTCTGGGATGACTTCAGATGCTACTTCCTTTGACTTCTTGCTTGAATCATTTACAGTGACTTTGACTTTCTGAAATCGAAACCTCTCTCTGTTCCGCGCTGCAAAGTCCCTTGATACTACGTTTATATTACAACCATCTTCTTTGAGAACGAACACGTTATCATCATTCAATGTCCCATCAAGTAAGATTAATTTCCTCATCGGAATATATTCCTCATTGAACTAGTTGTAATCATCACGACACTTAACGATATTATTTGACTCCAAACTAATCGTGAAGCTCTCTTTCACACGATCCCTTTGACTTTCTTCAACTTCAGAGCTATCAACAGTGAAATCATCTTCTTTCAACTCTGGACTCTGTATAATTTGTCCTCATTGCCTAATCTCTGCAACTAGACGTTTAAGGTCACTCATACTTGATCCACTATGAGCGTTCTTTCTTTTTCAGCGGACTCCTTAGTTTTCCGAGTCACTATCAATAACTTGAGCATTATTCGATGCAATTTTATTCTTTCAATCATCATGTTTCCACGACCTACAGCCTAGTTTATGACATGTAAATCAGCAGCTCTCTTTGTGCAACTTATCTTTCTTCGGATCAAATAGACTATTACTGCTTCAAACTTGACCATTGCTGTAGCTTCTTTCCAAGTAATCTATTTCTATTGGAGCGGGAGCTTGATTCGAAAAATAGCTCGACTATTCACCAAATCTTGAGAATAGACCAGTTCCACGTAAAGCGCTGTCAAAATTTAGACCAATTCGGGCAGCTTTTTTGACTTTAATAACACTACTCTTGAGGATATCTAGCCTGACCTGCGGCTTAAGTCCAGATACAAACTTATCTAACATTTCATCCATTGAAATTCCTGGGATACTCAAAGCCACAATTTCTGATCTCTGAGAGATAAGCAGCAACAGAATACTTCTGGTGCAGAGTCCTTAGCTGGTCTCTTGCACGTCGAACACTATCAGAGGGAATGAACTCACCTCTTACCACACTCTTGAAATTTTCAAAAGAGTCGGAAATCTTATTAGTGGCAACTTTCATGAACCACCAACTTGCAGCCGTGCCGGCAAGAAAGTTTGTAGCTTTCACTATCTTCGCTCCATCTTCCAACGGTAGTTCTGAATTTTCCATTTGATCTAGCGTTAGGTACTGCTCGAGCTGATACAACTAAGTTTCCACAACGAGCCAATCCCTAGTGCCTTTGAACTGCTCCGGCTTATTCGGCTTTAAAAAAGACTTTCCCAACCAACTTATTCTTAAACATTTGAACTCTTCTCACGGCAACGGGTCTTCTTCCCGCAAGAGATTGCTAACAACAACTCTTCGTAGCCTACACTCGAGAGTTACGATGATCAATATCTGTTCGGAAGCTCCCCACCATTCTTTTCTCAAAGACCTTACGGTGTGCTTTTTCTATAAGAAATGAAATCGAGCCGAAGAAAAGGAACTTTTCAATCACTGCACTACCTAATTATAGTGCTCTTATCTGCTCAAACTATAGCAGGTTACTAGATCCCTTGTCTCGGTCGGTCCACCTAGCTAACAGACAATAGTTGAGAGGATTTTTTGAGGATACATTAGGCGACTCGAGGCCAAACAACCACAATATAGGTAGGAGAAGATATTGAAGATACCTTTCTGCCTATCTAGTTCCCCTTACAGAGATAGAATACTTACAAGCACCTGTCACTCCAACCCACAGGTCGTGACTTACCAACGGCTGGCATTCTAGCCCACAATCGTTGTAAGAACTGACTACATTCGCCCAACTGAAAGATTCTACCAGTGAAACGTAATATCAGTTGGAACAAAAGGAGAGAGGTAAAATAAACTCAGATGAATGTTTCCTTTGATTCATGAATATTTGTTGGTGGGGCCTTGGTTCCGCTAGTCGGCAATAACCGTCCGTTATATAGTGATTTTCACCTTCCCCTAAATGGGCGCGAAACCACAAATATCAAATGTGCTTATTATATAGTTGAAAAGTGCTCTAAAATACTCTAGAACACTATCTAGAAACATCCAGATGCGATACAGCAATGCATTTGGAAAATTCTACACGCAAAAGAAACCTAAAAATAATATTGTCACGCTAAATATGCCTTGCTGGCAAGCGTGCAGAGCCCTCCAGAACCACCTAGAACAAGCCAGGTTTAACTAGATTGTTACAGTTTGCGTTTTTACGGTTAAGCAGCTTTAAAAAAGTTATTTGCGGATAGTTTCTCGTGGCACATGGATCACCTGGTATTCAAGAAATAAATTAAAAAGTTTAACGCGAAGATATTGAGGGAACGGAGCATTAAACTAGTTAGCTAAATGTTAGGAAAAGTACAGCTTTAGCTAAGAAAAACAGAATGGAGAATGTTATTAGAGTGTAGTAAACTTTCTTTAATCTAATAAATGGAAATGAACTAATTTACCGCATCTCCTCCCTAGCTCGTCTTTCTTCCATAAGACGCCTCTCCTCCCTGAGGAAACGAGTAATTGGGCGTTCTTCTGTTGGATACGGGAGAACAAGTGCATCAAAATGGCGAACGACAGCCACTTCATAAGAATAGTTGCGTCTGCGATGGGCCAATCATTCAGAGATGGTTTGTACTTTACTTACAGAGCTAGGGTGGTGCCCATGAACTGCGATATCATGACAATACATGTAATAAATAAAGTGCCTACCAATCACACTGGTATATTGAAGCCATAGTGGTCAAATAAGTCAACTAGATCGCAGGATAAACTCTCAGGAAAGAAAACCTTAGCATTTTCACACTCAGAAGGACTGGAGTAATATAATGTCAAACAAATTTGCATTATAGGCCAATCAATTATATTTAGATTCCTTGTTTCCGTCTACAGGAAGCGAGGTATACGAGGTACTCGATGGAGCCACTCTCCTATTGTTTTACCCGCAACCATAATGTCCAAGTAGTCTGGGCTGGGTTCATAGTGGTAAATATCAACGCGAACGCTATCAAATGAAAAGCTGGCAAAAGGCTCCTGATATCCAACACGAATACCATCAGATATGATTTGTGGATCAAAAATATGTAGCAAGACAAGAGACAAATATCAAAAGTCCGAGGCCTTGTCGGACTGTCAGATCCGATCTCGGACTTAGTGATCCAAAAGACGTACCCAAGGGGATGGCCCTTTTGAACGAGAGGTAAATTGCCGTGGATTTTAGTAAAATTAAAAGCTTTTCGTACAATGCACAAACATTCTTCTTCGATTTGGGAGCAGGACCGTTATGGAGGTTTTTCTTTCATGCAATTGAAACTTAAGAATTAAAATTTAAAAAAATGAGCTCCCAATGTTTTTAGAAAACGTTGAGGTGCCTACATTTTGCATGCGGTCTTATCGGGTCACACTTATGATATTCGAAGATTTTCAATTTCCGAAGGGAGAACGCTGATTTGAATGGCACCGTACTGTCGTCCGACGAAGTGATTCTGGCTAAATTTGGGGTCAGTCTGGATGTAGCTTGCGAGACTCCTAAACACCTAAATTTATATCGACACTGCAAACCATTGATCCAAACCAGGGAAGAAATCTTTTGTTATATTTTTCCACAAGGAAAAGCTTGCACCAACTTGTAATCTTTTGAAAGATCACTGGATTGAGTCCAATTTGTTATTAGAATCCAAAGTTGCCAGGAAAAAAGAAAGAATCAATGGAGAAAGCGTGGAAATATCTCACCGAGGAAATTATTAGTGCTCGTGTTCATGGCTTAGATGTTAACTATATCCCCACTGACTTAAAAGTACAATACGATAACATTGGAATGATTCTTCTGCAAAGCGGCTAAATGACAGGGATACTTGACGAGTCCCGACTTACATTGGTGACTTGGTTACTATTCAATAAAATTGATCAGAAACATGCCACCTCGGATATCGAAGAAGCCCTTGAGAATTAATTCTAAACCTCAGATGTGAACTGCTTTTAGTTGGTGATTTTGGCAGAAAGAAATCCAAAAGTAGTAAGGAGCTGCTATGAAACATTTCATTGTACACGTCGCCGAATGAATGTTTGAAACATATTCGAAACAGTTCTTCAGATCCAGTCATGGTGTTATCTAAATAACTGGCGCAGGCCATTTAATGTAATAGTATTAATTTTGTAAAATACACTGGATGAGTGCAGAGCATTAGAAATATTTTGGCGGGACCATTCGAAAACAGTAAATTGTATCTTCGTTTTACTTCTTTTCCTGTGTTTTGACTGAATGGAAAGGAGCATATCGAAGTTATGAGAAGCGACGACCAACTGCAGTCAGTTAAAACGAGAAATATTATCATTGCCCATTATTTGACATTATTAATGATAACGGAGGGGCGGATTCCGTTCAGAACATATCACTTTTGATCCAATAGACTTAGAATCCGTTTTAGAAGATCTTTGTGGATATATTGCTCAGTTTTCATAATTTTGGTCCTGATCTTAAGTCTAAGTGTAATTAGAAGTAGAAGGAACATGCCTTTGATAGGTATAATTTTCCACTTAGTGGATAACAGTTGGAAGAATCTTTAAATTATCGTCTCTTTGTTTGAAACTCATTTCGTTCAGGGAGCTGATAACATTTCCTGATCATTGTATGGTACCGCTGAGAAATAGATTGACTCCAAAGTATTCATTCGGAAAGTTATCAGATGGTAGTGGGAAACTGTCCAGCCTTCGTTCCTCAAGGTTAACAATCAATATTATAATCAAACAGCTCAGGGCTACAATATATATAGAATCTAAAGGTGATGAAGGTAAACAAAGGTGTCAGAGTATGGGTAGAATACGGTAACGACGCTATTATCGAATTAAAAATGTTACTGAGAAATCTACATCAAGACCAAAATGCAGATATCACAATCAACTGTTGAACTTTGATATGAAAGTGGTTACGTTTTCTAACATTCTTACTATACGTATTGAAATTAGTATATTCTTATATCCAGTAAAAATTTTTTTATTAAAATTCGAATGAAAGTGGTATTGCTGCAAATTTGTATTAAGTAAAAATTGATTACTGCATTTATTGGAGTACAAGTGTCACAATGATATACTTAATGAAATAACTTTCCTGTAGCTATTCCGACACAGGGTGTAAGTACAACATCAAAAAAATAATTAGAAAGCCCATACAGAGGAAGACATATCATTGGCGCCCTGCGAAAAATGCCTAAATTTTACTGAAATTTAATGTTTTCACTTTAGTATAAACGATATCCTGCACGTTGGGGGAGATATATCTGTAAGTATTGCCCCTATTTAATAATGTATGACGATCAATTTCGGCCAGAAATTTTACGGTACACCTGCCTAAGCATGCGGTTCTACAGGGCCTGACTTATGATTTGAGTACTTGTGTCATAATGATACAATTTATAAAAATACTTTTCTATAGGTATTCCGCGACCAATGGTAAGACTAACGTCAGAAAAAATAGTCAAGAAAGACCATGCAGAGGAAGACATTTCATTGGCGCCTAACAAGATATGCCTAAAGTTTTCTTATTTTCAATTTTTCCACTTTACCAAACAAGTTTTACCCTGCACGTTGGGGGCAGGGATATCAGTAAGTATTGCTCCAGTCCAATAATGTATGAGGATCACTTTGGGCAAAAAATTATTATGATACAACTGCACATGCACTCTGTTTTACCGGGCCACACTTTTGATTGCTCAAAAAATGCTGAAGTGTTTGGGGGAATGCTGATTGGACGGGGCCAAGACGGCGATATAAGGAGTGTATGGTGACTCGAGGTGGGAAAGAGCTCCGATTTGGGAAGGTATACTAATCACGTAGGGGTGGTACCGGGCACATCGCGGGTAAGTCCGCAGTAAGGTCGAACTTGTGCGAACGTGGATAGCCTGTAGACTGGCCTACCAGTTTTTGCATAAGAGCAAATTTTATTCCCTCATATTTGCGTGAGAGGTTCTTATGGTGTTTTTAGATAGCAGGTAGGAGGTGAAAGCTATTAGTCTTTCGGCTTTGCATAAGACTTTGCTACACAACTGCCGAACTTTGTCGGTATATGCGACATAACAAGGGGTTGGATTGCGAAGATCTAGGCTAGAGCAGGCGGGCATTTTTCACGCATATCTTGTCGCATTCGTGTTAAGCTCCTCATACTAACTTTATATTGATGGTAGAGATGTATTTCCACTCCAGTGGTATTAAGGGTGCAGCAAGGATCTATGCTGGGAACTTAAGAGATTTGTGATCGCCTATCGATATTCTGCACCCGGAAAAGTTCCTACATCAGAATAAATGATCAAAATAGCCCATACAGAGGGGGCGAGCATCATTGGTCCTTATCAAAATATGCCTTGATTCTACTGAATTCTAATCTATTTCTTTACTGAGTCTTTTCTTGATCCTAATGAATTGTAATTTTTTTTGCTAATATACAAATTTAGTCATTTAAATTTGGGGCAGGAATTGTCGTAAGCATTGCAATTTTTCAATAATCATTTTGGATGAATTCCGGCCAAAACATTTTAGGGGATTTATTAGGAATTTTTAGCGGTTTCAAGATTATTATAAGGGATTACAGGTCCTATATTTTGCGGTGTGTATTCATGGCGCTATAAAGTCCATTTTATTTGGTTTTTCTAAGGACTATCTGTGGGCAGTTTTTACCATCTTTGAGAAGTGATAATAATATTGTGGAGAGATAATTAATCATACAGGGAGAGACTTCAAATACGTTGTTTGTTGAGTATGATTTTCTAAAACCGACCCGGCTTGTGTTATAAGATGGGATTCGAGACAATCAAAAATTTTGGTAATGTATACCATGTCAAGAAAATGCAAAAATCGCACATCTTCGTTAACTTCGTCAACCTTGAGTATCAAAGAAATGTGATTTACGTATTTTTCAAGAATGAACCGTCGAAGTGCGATACTGAGGCTACGACGGAATCGGAGCCATTGGATAAGAGGGCTGTTAGGGCTATTCGTGATACGAAGGCTGCAATAAAAAGTCGTCTGGAAGCAGAGCAGAAGATGATAAAATTGCAGGAGGAGAATGAGGCATTGAATGGAAAGGTACAACTGCTTTCCACTGAGAATGAGGCTAAGTCTAGTAGGTCTATTGGTGCAAAGAGTAACTTTGGCTCCCTCTTCACTAAAACGTCCAGCTTCTCCGGTTTCCAGCAGCTTCGAACATTATTGGGATCGTACACAGGTCTAGCTCCCGCTCGGCAGGGAGACATTTGAGGAGCCTGGAAATGTTATTTTCATCAAAGTCATCCCTCTCACATCAACCACACCTATTTGGAGCTCTTTAACCCCTGGAAAACTTGCAAACTATACTTACTCTATATTCGATAGCCTTTCTCTCAATTTTTTTTAATTTCTAGAACCAAACGTGTGGAAACTTCAGGGGTTTAATGCTGTATCAAAAATGAACATATTTTCTTAGTTAAGTGGTGTAACAGTGCCTTATGTTCCCTTCTTACTTAAGCTTCTAGCTGCTCCTCTTTCCAGCAGCTTCGAATAGTACTGAGATCGTATACTTGTCTGTTTCCCTGTAGAGAATAAGACGGGTGTCCAGTTCCCGCTCGGCAAGGAGACATCTGGGGAGTCTCGAAATGTTATTCTTATTAAAATAATGCTCTTAACTTCATGAAGAGCAATTTGAATCTCTGTAAAGCTAAGGAAACCTGCAAACTATTTTTCTTGTATATTCGAGGGCTATGTTTGAAGCTTGTTTAGTAACTATACTGAATGTGGTGTGAAAATAACGCCTCCATCGAATAAGATGTATATCGAACTCATTCCCTTCATTTGACAGATTTCATAGCAGAACATCACGTCAGCGTACACAGTACCCTTAATTCGGGCCTCGAAAAATATTTTGGAAACAGTTAAAAATTTTCAAAATTAACAGGATAGTTGAAATTGACACAAAGTACATAGAAGATCTAGCGAGCTGATTAAATGAGATTTTACTAACACATGATAGCTTCTTGAAGTCTACAGGGTTGAAAGGCCTTGGATAAGTGGAAAATTGTATGCAAAAGACTGTGACCAACGGCTATGTACCCCAATGGCTCCGTCTCACAGCAGATGTAGATATGGTGAAGCTATAATTAAAAAACGTATTTTATAGCATTTTCCAATTGATTTAGTACTGCACAATACTTATGTAATGAATCCATGCCGAGTTAGGTTCCAATTCGCCCACAGATTCCATCAGAGAATACTCAGTAGCCTACGGCGAAGGATATGAGTCGATTGCTTACGCGTGAACTTCTGCGAAAGGCACATCTTCGTATCCTGCACAGGAGCAATCCGCAAACGAAAAGCTTTCGCCTTGAAATTAAATTTTTCTCTACAAAAAATGCAGGTTTTCTTTCTGGCGCAAAGAGAAGGAAGATAGAGCCGCTGTTTTGGGGATGCCTTGAAGGCCTCGATAGGTCACCTGCTAGTGTGCCATCCGGGAGCTGTACACGAACGACACTTTGCCGGAAATTTTAAATCTTTTACTGTTCAAAATTTGTGGAGGTTCAAACTACTCTATATGGGTCTGCTCTAACGTTTTGTTTACTGTGCAGTATTCTAACAGAACCAACCAGAAAAACAACCGCTCCCATTACTTTGGAACATATCAAACCGCAATGTTCTCATTACTTCTGGTCAAAAATACGCAGAGAAAGAACACACTTATCATTATCTGCTTACACCATTGCGTCATATATTTTGTTCAGCTCATTAACTTTGTTCAGGGAGGAATAATGTTCAACTCACGGCAAAATCTAGTTATCAGAAAATTTTGGTTCAAACCATCACATATGAATTCCTTCGTCGAAGCCACCACCCTCGAAAAGTGCTGCGCACTTTAAGTTCAAACTCATCTTGCAGCCTCAACTACTTCTAACCCAAACATCACTTCAAACGGTTTTTGTCCTTGTTGAATTCAAATATTTAGTGCAGCTGACACAGCGCGCAGCTCCTGGTCTTCTTCGCGTTATATTCAATGATTCATGCACAGTAATCAAAGAATTGATGTAATAAAGTTTCTCATCAGAAAAGTTTGGGGCCGACTTTGAACTGCAGGGTCGATATGGAAGAGTTAAATGGTCATCTATCCGCAAGCTGAGAAAATGAGACAAGCGATAACTTTGGTCATTATTCCAGGATCGAATGCATTTCTTCTTTTAGCTTTTAAGAGCATCTTAATCCTTGGGAAGACTTATTTTATCGACGGAAAGACTTATAAAAATCTCCGCCAAAGAAGCTTTTCCGGAGTTCTCAGCAGTAAGCTACCTGGTAATCTGTGACATTAAGAATATTTCTTCCTATGATGGTATGAAGCAGTACGCGTATAAGCATTCCCAAGAAGCTGCAAGTTCAGAATTGTTTCATAGATGTTATCTCTGCGGTATGGAAAGATCTGGCCAATGATGCATCTGCTATTTTCTATAATGATAATATGGTATCAAGTCTTCTTGTGCTCTATAAAACTTGACTCGGGTGCGAAGAAACCTTTTTCAAAGCTATTGTCGTATCTGGAGCCGTAAAAGGTCATTTAATTTGTTTTTCTGTGGCTATTGTAGGTAAAAAAGTGCCCGGAAGTTTGTGATATTAATGAAGGAGTCTTATACAATTGAATTGAGGAGCAGTCGGCATACTTCGAGTGAGCTATTGACGTACAAGCAATTGGAAGTGAAATAACATATCCAGAATATGTTGATTGTTGTTTACAGTGGTTTAATGGAATGTGCGGAGGACAGAGCGTCTGCTCGGTTGCTTAATACTTTGGCCTTCTCTCCATTCAATGCATTAGGTGAAAAAATCATCCAATACTCAGAGATGAAATGTTGGTGCTTTCAATGTGTCGAATACCTCTAGAGTTATGTGTTGAGCTTTTTATAAACTTGAGAAATATTTCCAAGATTCTTCGGGATTCTACATTTAACTGTGCGGCTAAAGTTCTGTATTCAAAGTTGGTAACGAAATCACATCTGGGCTCAATAAAAGTATCGAAAATTCTATCCTCAACTCTGCTGCTGAATCATTTCACTCGACAGGGCTTCTAAAACGCGATATATTGAACTGAGATCCGGGAAAACCGCAGCAGACCATGAAAAAAAGCGAATTATCCCTGAGAACACAAACAAACGCGATTCTGATAACCCTAATGGCGAACCAGCGCCTGTAGCTAGTACATGTGGAAACAGGAGGAGAGTATTCGATGACGACAAAACGAATTAAAGTTTTTTTTGCTAGTGGTTCAAAACATATGGCGGGAATAGCCCTGCGGTTCTGTAGCAAAAGCTGTTAGATGAGTTCAGGTATTGCAGAAAATGAAAAGGAAAGAAAGAAAGTGGATTTTTAGGGCCCGAGAAGGATAATAATGAACATCAAACATTGGAAATAGGCTCTGTGAATTTTTTTTGGAGACCTACTACCCTAAATCCAAATCGAACAGGACAGCTTCTGGAAGAAATCGCAAAGATGGTAATCAGTTTATGATCGGACAACGAAAGGACTCAGAGAAGAATGCAGATCTTGTTTCTGAAGCTGAATCTACAGCTCAAAAAGAAACAACATTTCAAATTCCGCTAAATGTGTAAATTTACGTGAGGAGAATTATTATTTGTCTCTGGCGTTGAAATTTCATTAGAAGATGATGAGATAGGTGAGCATTTTCCTCGTCTGGAGAGAAGCCGGAAAACAGTGCAAATTAGTCTTCGAGGATTTGCCCCTAATCCTGAATTTTTAGAAACTCCAAACGAGACGATACAACTCAGCGCTCAAACGAAATCAATCGTGATGATGAAAAGGATCTTGCAAATTTTCCTGAGGCCAGCTCTCACATCAAAGTTCATAATGGCGTAATTCAACAAAAATTTCCTAAGCCCCAATAAAACCTTCGGAATAGATCAGAAATAATTTCAACCATAAGAATCCAATATGAGGCTTAAAGCGAAAACGGAACATTTCTGAAGACATTGGGTATGTCAATCGCAGAGGCATGGGAGCGAATATAATGAGTAAATCCACTAATGAAAATCAAGGTATCTACAAGAGGAAATCTGAATGTACTCTCAGGTAGGTTATAGCTTCTTATTTTGAGCTTTATAAGTTCTCATCTCGTCGGTTCTTGGCAGATGGTAGAACTATCGAGAATTTTCAGTGGGCACAAGTTGATCAACAAACAGCTTTTTCTTTGATGGGCCGAACTTACCGACTTTGGAGACAGCTTTGAGCAACTTGAAAGAAAAGGTGTAAAACATCTTCTTCGTTACGATTATATCCGAGAAAAATTTGAAGATTCTTTAATCCGCGGAATTTCTCTTTGCGAAAAAGGTTTAGATACACTGTATGCAAGGGGGAAAAAATTATTCGTCTTGGGACGAAATTCCTGAGGTAAGAAAAACATTGCCTACTATCTAATAGAGCAGCTTTTCTCTTCAGGGCATCCACGTCCGAACAAGTAGAAACATTAACGTTCGGAACTTTCCCAGAAAATATCTCTTCATTATCCAAAAAGAATGTCTTTATTTTCGATTTCACTCAATGTATGTCTGGGCTTCTCCTTAGGAACGCGATTTCGCTCATTTATGGCCTGATAGGTCAGTTCCTGCGAATATATTCATGAACAGATGAAAACAAGGACGAAATGAATCATTCAGTTATCATTCGAGAGAAAATACTATCGGGATTTAAGGGTTTTTTTAGGGGATTTAGGGGATTTTTAGGGGATTTAGGGGATTTAGGGTTTTTTTTAGGGATTTAGGGGTTTTTAGGGATTTAGGGTTTTGAGGGGTTTTATTAGGGGTTTTTAGGGGTTAAGGTTTTAGGGGTTTAGGGGATTTAGGGGTTTTAGGGTTTTAGGGATTTAGGGATTTAGGGGATTTAGGGGATTTAGGGGTTTTAGGGGATTTAGGGGATTTAGGGGTTTTAGGGGATTTAGGGGATTTAGGGATTTAGGGTTTAGGGGATTAGGGGTTTTAGGGGATTTAGGGTTTTAGGGGATTTAGGGGATTTAGGGGATTTAGGGGTTTTTTTTAGGGGTTTTTTAGGGGATTTAGGGATTTAGGGATTAGGGGATTTAGGGGATTAGGGGATTTAGGGGTTTTTAGGGGATTTAGGGGTTTTAGGGTTTAGGGGTTTAGGGGTTTTTAGGGGTTTTTTTAGGGGATTTTTTAGGGATTTAGGGTTTTAGGGATTTAGGGGTTTTAGGGGATTAGGGGATTTAGGGATTTAGGGGTTTTAGGGTTTTAGGGA
>NADL03000212.1:0-92352 GCA_002205965.3 Kappaphycus alvarezii
AACGGAGTTACGTACCGTTTAATTATTTCCCAACCAATGATCGATAGAGAAATTCGCAATGCTTTCCATGGTAGTCTCCTTAAGCCGTTCTTTGAAGATGAGTTTGATCGAAAAACTCCGTCGCCACCACCTATACAGGTCCAGGACGTACAAGAAGAATACCATGTCGAAACCATTCCAGTTACAAGAAACAACACGGAAATACCAAATGTCTCATTAAATAAAAAGGATATGCAGACCACGAGAACTCATGGCTATCATAGAAGTACCTCAAAAATTGTGAAGATCTGCTACACAGATACAAGAATCGGGGCGATTTTTCTTCGTAGGGGGGAGTGATGCAACGATTGTGCCCCCAAATCCACTAAGACAATACTGACAGTATCCCGCCAGTAACCGTTACCAAGATTTACACTGTACCAAGACATCAGTGCAACTTGTGAACTACACCCAGACACCGGTATAAAACACAAGACCCATACCACTCCGTGCCAAGCCAATCACATGACGCCATTGTGGCGATCTCGCCTGGTTCTCGAAACTTCTCCCACCTCACCAATCAGCAATTAATTTATGTCTTCTTGCCTATTGGACTAATGGAACTTTGCCATGATGTTTTCTGCTGTCGATCGCCCTGATAGTTTCTACGTGAACCTTCAAAACCTTTTACTTTCATGCGTTTAGGGCCGTTCTTCTAGAACACCTCTGAATTTAGCATCGTCTGCCTACAATTTACTATTGCCGTCGTTGAGTACTTTTTCTAAATAAACCATGGTCAGAAGCTCCGGCTTGTTTACCGGAAGCATCAACCA
Organism: Kappaphycus alvarezii; assembly: GCA_002205965.3. Lineage (NCBI taxonomy): Eukaryota > Rhodophyta > Florideophyceae > Gigartinales > Solieriaceae > Kappaphycus > Kappaphycus alvarezii. The sequence continues at coordinate 813 of NADL03000212.1, forward strand.
ACAGTTCAACCATCGATTACCTTGTGTGCGCCGCCCAAACCCCCACAAGAAACCACCCATATTACTGGAAATTAAGGAAAATATCCCCTACATCGTCCGAAAAGATTTCAAGGATAATTAAATGTTTCACTGTCTTTATATGGAGCGTTTCCGACTTAAGGCAAGCAAGTATAGAAATATAAGACAAGCAAGTTTAACAAGAAATCAATACTTCGAGCTTAATGATACGCAACTCATTTTCCATAGACCTAGACGTCAACTGCCCAAATGTGACCAGTTATTTTGAAAAATGTAAAAAATGTACTGGAAAATGACATATGCTGGTCAGTCTCTCTATCATTCGCATTTCCTGTCGTGGTTGCGCCAAAATGGATATAAATCCTCGATTTTGTGTGAAATACTTGCAATTAAGGAAAGAATAATACCTAATCGATTTCCAATTTCAAATAGTGGATAGCTCCTCGATTAATTGAAGGACTGCATATTTTTCGTATTCACCACCGATACACTGGCTATTGAAATAACCATTTAGATGTAAAAAAAGACGAAACAAAATGTGCCAGCGAATTGTAGTGTATTTGGATTCGATACAAGGGCTTTCGGCCTCATAAATTAATCTAAAACATACTAGATAATGGTCAAAGAAGTTTAAAGAGATTTCCATTTGTGATCGTGTAAATTGATGATGTTTTGAAATTACCGAAAAGTTTTGCTGAGTATGATTTCGGAATTCAAGAAAGAAGTAGAGCTAATTCCAGAGTACAGCTTGAAAAAAAATTGAACAAATTTTTTTGCGCTTGATTCAATAAAGCTCTTGAAACTGTGGCACATTGTATATCGAAGGAAAAACAAGGTAGACCCGTAAAAAAAACTAGGGAATAATCGGAATGGCACCAGAAACTTCTTCAAAACTAGAAAGTCGAAGGTTCCTTGGTCTAATTTGGTATTACTGAAGACTCATCAAGTATTTCGTCACAATAACTACACCACTTCTCCCCAGAACTGCGAAAGTAGAAGGGTTTTTAAAACCACGGGATGAAAATTGCATTCAATGAACTTGAAAAGAAGCTACTTGAACGTTCAGCGCCCATATATTTGGAATTAAAAAGCCATTTAGAGTGAAAAAGATTCCGTGGATAGATTTTTTTGAGCATTTCTTCCATAGAAAGATGAAAATAGAAGACTGTACCCTGTTCAAATTGCAAGTCGAACCATAAAAAATACAAATAATTCACAATCCGTCTGTAACAGGGAAGCACTGGCAGTTAGTTTTGATTTTAAAATGAGTTATTTATCTGTTATCACTCGAAAATTTTGTACTCATAGCGTTCCACCAATTACTTTAGGCGTCATAAAATAAGAGATATATTCGTTAACAGCTGGCTAGCTAGCTCCACAGTCTAGCAGATTATAGGTTTGAAAATGTGTGCAAAACTGTACGCAATAATTAGCCAGCTGATTTTTAATTTAGTTTGGAGAGCCCGCCTGGTTTACGAAACCGCTTTCCTGAGAATGAAATTGGAGTAACAAAAATACCAAAATTGCGCAAGAAAAAGTTTGATACTCATATTTAAGAACTCATGCGATTCTTCGAGGACTTGGAAATACCTGAAGTCGACATATAGCTTGAAAAATTGTGCGTAAGAAACAGAAGGCCTTCGCTCTCAGTGAAATAATACATTTTCGGCTTACTAAATATGGTTCTAGGCATTTCAATATGAGCTTGGTCGTTATTATCTTGTAGCAAGGAAGCGAATAGTTATGGAAATATTTTGACGACCCAATATGCACAAGGATATTCCAGTTTCGCGAAAATATGTGACGCCTGTCAGAATTTTCCTCCAGCTCAAAAGTAGAACAATACACTATGCTCCTTGATTTCAGAACTTTTGAAAATTTAGCAATCGACTCTGCCGATTAATTCAAGGAAGCTTTTTCTAGAGACAGATATCTTACCATACGATTTGGGCACCTCAATAGCTTGCCATTGGCAGGCGAAGATAAAAAACTACTGTCGTGTTCTTTAATTTATTATAAAATAAATAATTGAGTCTTTTCGTTTTACCAAAAGGATCATCCCGGATACCGCTCTTCTTTCGCTGCAACTACTTATCTGAACTTTTTGGGGAATAAGTTATTCTATTGCAAAAGATTCTCGCATTCGCTCTTGTGTCAAACATTAGAGCTGAAATAATGGTAGGAAAAATATAAATGGAGGTAGCGAAAAATACGGTAGTAGAATATATGGAGAAGGAAAATGCTTTATCAAAAAATCTTATTTGAGTATGGTCGAAAAAGGAATGTAATTGGCTGTTCACAGTTCTGAATGGTGACGTACCGCACGAAAAATCTTCGATAATTATAGTGGAAGAAGCGAAGGCAACTGTTTTCGATGAAGAACGCATGAAAATAAAATTGTGGGTCATAGAAAAGTGGAGATCAAAACAAGCGTCATCGAAGGCAAAAAAGCAAGAATGATTAAGCAAGCTCAAATCTTTCCAGTCGGCTTCAAATTTCTTGTTGTCCATGTGAAAGCCATGAAGAAGGATTTGAAGTGGCCAGCATTCAAATAAAATCACTATAGCTCTGTTACTGTTACGAAGGACAAACTTACGTATTACAAGCTCCATTAGAGTTTAGGAAAGAGATTGAGGAGGTCCATACATACATATAGTCTTTTCTATTACCCTTAAAGACCTGAATAATTTTTTCTTACGTGGTGCTACGGGAAAATACAACTCATATTTTAGTTTAGATGTCGAAAGATTTATTTGTAAAAAATCTGGAATGGATTGATTTGTTTACGAAGGACTATTACGAAGTAAATGTATTCATCCCTTTTTACCTTAAATATGCTTACGATTCTTTTTTGACCAAAATATTGCTTCCCGAAGAAGATTACGAACTATTGCTACGCGTTTCTTTTCTCTTTCCATAGCGGGCGGTTTCTAGAAGCGGTTCCAACTTTCGTGGAAGTTATATCACTACTCTATCGGAATATATGATGAAGTAGGCACCAAGGACCTCTCGCAAACCTATCTGAGCATCGTGCGTCCAATTTTTCTCAAGAACTTTAAACGTGTATACCAGGGATGTTGGTACTTTAATAAAGATATTAAATATCGATAAGTGCCGCTCCTGGCTTCAAAACCTCATGCTGTAACTCTCTATGATTGACGTTCTAAAAGCGGAGATGATCCTCATGTCTCTATTTATCCTATTTTGCAATACTTAATCAACAATACAGTTCTCCGACCACTATGTAACCGATGCACCCTTACAGGATTCATGGGCCTACCGCAAGATGCAATAATAACCACAGGAAATTCAAATCAGAATTTCATGGGCGTCGGCCGTCTCCAAGGATCACTTGAAAGGGTAAAAAGGAGGTAGCCGCCACGTCTGAGGAGAGGCGACAAGTCTCCGTTGTCTCCCACGACCGGAAGACTATGGACAGCCTATAAACTCTACGGAAGTTGATTTCGGCTTTGTGGGGCCGCTGCCAGACCGAACAAGTCCGGAAGTCATCTATTACATAGGACAGACCGTTCATTGTATGTCCAGTTTTTATCCAGACGCATTCTTTTCATTCAAAATCTGGTAAACGAATGGACCGAAGAAGCAAATACCCGTTGTCTCAAGTTTTCAGGAATGAGGACTATCAGGTCACGAAAAATATGTTCGACCTCATTTAATATCAAGAACATGATCTCTTCGTGGTAAAACTTTTCAATAACATACTCTTTTTTAATAACGTACTCTTTTTTAACAGTTACCTATAACTTTCTGTTTATTTGAATGGACTATAGGAGTGGTAGAACGATTTTTTCTTCTGCAATCAATCAACAAAGAATTTCTTTCTCTAATCTAGCACAGTCTAGCCACCTTCCGAGCTTAAATTAAATAGCAACAGTGACACAACTCCCTAACACACACCAAATCCGTCGATGTACATGAAGTACTCTTTACATACAATTTTATCGAGTTTTGATGCAAAGCCACGCTGCAGCAGCCGTCATGTCCAATGTGGCCTGCTTGATGGATGGCCTGAAGGCAGCCTTTTAGGCAACGTAGTCCTTCCCCATTACTTTATCTGCATAACTTTTTGTGTAGATTTTGGTTGTCTGGAAAACCATGGGATAGATCAGATATATCATCTAACATTAAACCAACCAAGCCTTTTCACATTCTATCGACTATAATAAACTTTATTAGACGAAGTTCGGATACAAAGTTTCCAGATTATGGGGCCCGAAAGATCACTCGTAGATGTAGTTTCTGCGTAGGACCGCGACACAGAGGCCACCCGTAATCAACGCCCTCTAAAGTTTCGTACCGGCGAGAAACCTACTATAGGGGTGTGCCAATCGTTTTGCCTCCGCTTTTCGCCCTCTATTTTCTCCTCCGTCTCTGGTAATCCGTTTCCCCTTCTTTATCTACTTTTTTTGCCCAAGATGGTCGAGAGAGGAACTTCACTTTTCCACGTGTGGGAACTTGAAAAGTGTACATGTGGCCAAATTAGAACCTTGGTCAAATTAGAACCTACAGTCAGTGCTTGGTCAAATTTGACGTTGCATACTTTCACTGCCTTAACTGACAGCGCAGTGCACTTTCAATATAAAGACAGGGGATGAAGGACTGGCAATGACCAGGCGGCTCCTCCCCAAGGAAGTTCATGTTCACATTCTTTCGAGATGGTAGCATCGCATTGCATCTAAGCTACGGTACTCAGTTCTACCTCCTCAAGTTTTACTCAGGGAACTTATTAAACTCTTTGCAATGGAAGAATCCGACAAGGTCAAGATTCTTCCCCTGGACTCCAAATCAGACTACACTCTATGGCGCATTTGCGTCGAGTCTGCGTGTGATGCAAAGAAGCTTATCGATGTTCTTGAGAATGAGCAAAATCCCGCCGAGAACAGATCCGAGGAACACGCTAGAGACTTTAAGAAGAAGCAAAGGTTGGCCAGCAACATCATCATAAGTGCACTCACCGACAAAACGTTACGTGTAGTGAAGTCAGAGGTTGGAAATCCGTGTAAGATGCTAACAAATCTAGATCAACGATACGATTCTAAGTCCACCGCTTCAAGAATTTCATGCATGAGTGAGCTGTTAACACTACGATACAGTGATGTCTCACACGATTTTTAAGGGCACATAGATAAAATGGGTGGTCTTCTGGAAAAACTAAAAAAAATGAGCTCAACTATCGATGAAGTTATGGCCGTTGGAATTCTGATTTTGTCCATTGAGGCGGATCAGCTGCAGCCAGTTACGGCCGCAATTAAAACTCTCGCAGAAGAAAAGGTCAACTGGGAGAGCGTCAGTGCCCGAATTATTGAAGATCAACAAACTCTCACTGCTGGAAAGAAAAGCAGCGATCGTGCAAATGTTGGACTAATCAACGAGCGCGAGCGGAAATGTCACATTTGTGAAAAGACGAATCACACGACAGCACGCTGTTTTCTCAATCCTCTCAACCCCAGAAATAAGCTCAATCTGTCTGGCGAGTTCATGAAAGTGCTTAAAGGTAAAGTCTCAGGTGGCTCGAGTGTAAAGGAATCTGCTGACAAAAAGGAAGAGCATGGGACAGTTGATGAGGAGGATAAGAGGGCGAACAAATCTGTCAAGTGCAAGAACAGTGCAGCAACTGCACGCGCTATGTTCGGCAATTTAAGTGTGACTACAAAAACTAATTTCGGCACGTCAACCGATGAGTCACTCATGCTAGACTCAGGGACAACATCTTATATGACGCCCAATACAGATGTCATTGATGAAGCTGAGAAATTCAAAGTTACCATCTTTCTTGGAGATGACTCCGAGGTAGTCGCAGATCGTCGGGGCACCCGTAAGGTATCATGGTCAGGAGGAGAAGGGGTTACTAATTTGTCCTTGAGCAACACACTAGTTGCTCCTAGGCTCTCAATGAGTCTTGTCTCGATCCCCTGCCTTGACATCTAAGGGCATTTGCACCCTATTTGGTCCGCAAAGGGCATTGATCATCGATATAATTGATGAATTTCGCATAATTGGGTATGCACCGAGACAGGCTGATGGACTGTACTACATTGTAGACCGTCAAGCCAACAAATGCAATGTAGCCGTTAATGATGATACCACCTGCACTGAACGTGCAATGATGGCTATTGCGAGGCCTGCTCTCTCTGGACAACCTAATGAAACAAATGGTCCTACCATTGAGCTTGACCAGAATACATCGACTGAAACTAGCATAGATATTGACACATATTCAAGCAGTCTTTCTATTTCTACAGAAAATTCAACGAAAGATATCAGTGCAAGCATTAGGTCACGTAATGAAACATTCGAGAGAACGGACAGTATTGACGATTCAGACCAAGGAACTGACTCAGACACCGACTCGGAGTATGAGCATAACGACGAGGAACATGAAGAAAAAGGACACGATACTGACTTTAAAAGTTCTCTTTCGTTGTACACCAACACTAAGAAGAAGGTACCCGAGAACTATCTAAGAATTTGGCATAATCGTCTTGCCCATGTCGGAACCCGAGACAATATTCGTCATCTAAATGTATCCGGTGATTTGCCCAAGCCCACCTGCACTAAAACATCATGTGAATATTGCCTAACCGGAAAGTATAGGAAGAGTTTCAACGGTTCTCTCACCAAAGCCTTGCTGCTTGGCCACCTATATGTTGATGTCAAAGGTCAAGTCAATCCAATGTCACACTCAGGGCATCTTTATTTTGCTGCTATAACAGATGAGCGCTCTCGTCTCATCTTGGATTAACCATTGAGGACCAAAGGGAATGCCAGTACATTTGTACTTGAATCTGTGCGCAAACTTGAGAGGCAATCTGGACACATCGTAAGATCATGCCACTTTGATGGGGGTGGTGAGTTCCATAAGGCTGCACACTCACTTGAAGCTGAGAGTATGAACATATCAATCACTACCCCGCATACACCCTCCTCCAATGGATTGGCGGAACGCACTAATGGGATTATTCTATCACTTGCTCGCACTGAACGCGCCCAAGCGAAACTTCCTCTGCGGTACTGGCCTGAGGCAGTTGAGCATGTCTTGCTGGCTAAGAACATTGTTACCCATTCAGTCACTAAGGAAATACCATATCATGTCATATATGGAGAGCAATCTCCCCATGTTAAGTACATTCGTCCTTTCGGTTGCCTTGCAAGGTACGAACTCAATTTTCAAGCGTTTGCCAGCCTTTGAAAAACGACTACAAGATGGAATTTTACTCTGTCATGTTCAAGGTGGAGTTTACAAGATCGTTACAGCTAACGGCAATATTATTCGCACAAAACATGTCAAGTTTGATGAATCATCCTTTCCAGGTTATAGTGCAGTTGTCCGCCGCAGTGCAGCTACAGATCAAGATGATTCAGACTCAAACTATTCCACTGATACAACGGACTCTGTACAAATTAATCTTTCATCTTTCAATCACCTTGATACGTCGAGTACCGGTTCACAGGGAATAAGTGATGTGCATCCCACCATTCCCACATTAAATGATCCTCTTACATATGTTCCTGCTCAGACAAGTACACCTGGCCTGGTCAGTGATTCTGATGATTCAACGCAAGCCGAGAACACCAGCAGCCAAACAGTCTCCCGTGATACTTCCCAGTATAATCTAAGGCAGTTGAAACCTGTCAACTATTCGCTCACTGCACTTCCGCCTGCTGTCACAACATCTGACGAACCAACGGTTAGGAAATAACTCAGGTCACCAGAAGCCGGTTACAGGCTTGATGCTATGAGGGAGGAGTTTGCTACTCTGAAAGAGGCTTCTACCTATACTTATGACCCAGAGATTCCTCCCAATGCTGAGGTAATACCGTCTGGTATGATACTACGCTTGAAGCGTGACTAGCACGGCAAGCCTGCGAGATTCAAAGGACGACTAGTTGCTCGCGGAAATTTCCAGAGCCGACGTCACATATCTACAGCTGACTTTAATGCTCCTGTGGCTTGCATAGAAATAATTCGTCTACTGCATAGTATATCCCTTGCCTTTGACTGGAATCAAAAGCACTTGGATATTAGGGGTGCCTTCTTACATGCTACTTTGCCCCCATCTATGCGTCTATGAGTCAAACTTCCCAAAATACCAGGGGTTCCAGATGCTGATGGCAGCATTGTTCGTTTACTGAAGTCTCTTTATGGGTTGCTACAAGCGCCCAAGCTTTGGTTTAAACTGTTCATCTAGTACCTGAAGTCGCTTGGTTTTACCATTCTAAAGTCAACAGAAATTGTCTTTGTTAAGCACTCAAAAGGAAGTGTCGTATATCTACTTTCATATCTGGATGACATTTTACTATTCGGAACGCGGCACATGATTGAGCAAGTCCAAGCTCATTTAGATAAGAAGTTTCAAGTTACAGACCTTGGTTTGCTAACCTTTTTCTTAGGAATCAAACTAGACCACACTTCTCATGGGATAGTTCTATCACAATCTGCCTTTACTGGTGAAATCATCTCTAGGAGCAACATGGAAAGTGCAAAGCCTAAAATCTTCCCCCTTCCTCTAGGACATATGCTTTGTGATAAGCCTAGTCAATTGTCTCCAAATGATATTGAGACAATGAAATCTGTGCCCTACGCAAAGCTGGTTGGCTCTCTTATCTATCTTTGCACGAGAACCCGACTTGACCTGAATACAGCAGTGTCGATGCTTGGAAAATTCATGGCTGAACCTGCCCCACAACATTGGACAGCGCTCAAGCATGTCGTTAAATACCTTCGGGGAACTCAAGATATGGAGATACTTTTAAAGAAGCCCGAAGCTGACGGCCCTAAAATCAAAATGGAAGTCTGGTGTGACGCAGACTGGGGACAAGATAAGTACAAACTTCGTTCGCGTTCTGGCCTCATCGTGATGGTCAACAAGAGCCCAGTAATTTGTAGTTCTAAGCTGCAGACATGCATACCACTTTCCTCTGCCAAAGCGGAATTTATTGCAATCTCAACCTGCATTAAGGATGTAGCATGGATTAGAAATGTACTTGAGGAACTTGGATACAAGCAGTACCAGCCTGCAGTTTTATTTAAGGATAATCGTGGATCAATTAGTTGTTCTGATGGAGCTTATAACCTCAGACGCATTCGTCACCTGGATATGAAGTATTAGCATGTTCATGATGCTGTTGAGAATGGCACTGTTTCAATTGAATATATTCCATCGGAGAGGAACAAAGCTGATTCATTTACTAAGGTTCTCACAGGCAGCGACTTCACCCAGCACCGCCTTTGGGTTGGCTGTACTATCCTTGCCAAGTACTCTTAGATTCCTGGGAATTCGTTCGAAGGAGGGTGTCCGAGGTGTTCGAGAGAGGAACTTCACTTTTCCAAGTGTGGGAACTTGAAAAGTGTACATGTGGCCAAATTAGAACCTTGGCCAAATTAGAAACTTGGTCAAATTAGAACCTACAGCCAGTGCTTGGTCAAATTTGACGTTGCATAATTGCACTGCCTTAGCTGACAGCGCAGTGCACTTTCAATATAAAGACGGGGATAGAGGACTGGCAATGGCCAGGCGGCTCCTCCCCAAGGAAGTTCATGTTCACATTCCTTCGAGAATTTTCGCGATTCACTCCGACCTTGTATGACCTAAGACCATACTGTACTGTTAATTTGCAAGCACTTCACATAATTTAAAAAGCGAAAGCGATCAATGATGGAATTATTTTTCAGGGTGCCCTTGAAAGTAGAAGTTTATTTTTAAACATCATTCGATTGGGGCAAATTTTACTTTCTATAATAGCATACTTTGTTTTATACATGACTGGGTCCGAAAAAATTAGGATCTTCTCTATGTCACGAGTCTTTTATCTCTTTCAGTGTTCGTTCCGCTACAATCAATCAGAGCCCCTTTTAATGTCCAACACAGTACCAGGCCATACATAAGGTCATAGGGAGCACCGAAGAAACAGATTTTTTTCGATGTTACATTTGTCAATCCAATTGATTCCCCCAACACTCAATCGCGATTTTTCAACCCCTTTGCATCTCCAAACGTCGCAAAAGAGTCGAAATTGAGGATTCATCAAGACGTTGTCATCGCTCATCCCAGATCCCGACTGATCCCAGCACTTACATTCACTCCTGGATGGTGGTGCTGGGACATATTCGCCAAAGCATTCGCAGTGCTGACAGATGTGATCAAAAATGCCTTCATGCGATCTATACAGGCCCTCGGGTGGGTGCGATTTGTCCTTATGCAAATGCAAGATGCGGCGATAGATTAGTCCAACGCAGTACGTCTTACGGCCGCCATAAAACCAGCATTCCTGAGATCCTTCCGTCTGACTCTGCCTAATTTCAGAAACTACAATACAAAAACCAGCCTCCATGTCCGGAAAATAGCCGTTCTACATTTCAGATCAGTAAATCACACCAATTTACCCTTTTAATTAATTTCATTTTGTCTCCACTAGTCTAAATATAGTAAAAAATACCGAATCTTGCGAATAGCTGCCTTAAATAGTCATTGAATTTGTTAAGGATAAATTGTTGGGAGAAAGGATACTCAGAACCAATTACTCCAAGAAAAAGGTGTTTCAAGCGACAAAAGTGCTGCCGTGCTATATTTGAACGAACGAAAAGGTTTGAGTAAGGAGGACAGATGAGAGCGCTACAAGCAAGTATAGAAAGGGCAGAGTCTACCGCTAATGATCTACGATGAGCATGGGGAAAAATTTTTTCTTGGGTCTGAAGTTGACTCTCAATCTCCTCCTGCTCAGGAATTGACGTGCATTTGTCTGCTAACTTGCTAGGCCTCTGCAAGAGGAAGCAGTTTACTCAGCTTATGTAGACTTTTTAATACCCGTAAAGTCCGAAAAACTACAAACGATACCAGGAAATACATAAAAACACTTTGTATGGATGATATACTCTAAAAAAGATAACTAAGAAACTAACAATCGATTTGGTCCTCTCGTTTCCCATTCTCTAGATTAGACCCCAAAAACTCCTCTAAATTATCCATGCTGCCCAATCAGTCTCCAAAAATATCCGCGAACGGCTCATTACTCTCTATTTCCTCCTGCGAGATATCTAAACCACTAAAGATGACCCATCTGGTTCCAGCGTCGAGACCACTTGGTCCATACTGTCCAGCCCCGACCCCACCATTCCAACACTTTCCATGTCGCCCTCCCCCTCGTCCCCCTCGTCCTCTTTATCCTCCTCTTCATACTTCTCGTCAACCTCATTCTCGTAGACCAACTTCGGAGCTGCGTACTTCTCGAAAGTCTCCCCAGCTCCAACTTCGACTTCAAACTCCTGCTGCTCACCTATCTCCTCCGCCTCATCCTCAACAAACAATTGACTCACGAATTAGATCACTTTTTTCTTTGTCTCTCGGCGTAGATATTCATTAGGATCAGTAGGGCTGAAAGAGAGTAGGGGGATGGAGTTTAGGGGGCGAGGGTGGCGATTTTTGGAAATTATTTTGGAGAGCCATAGGTTGTTCATTTTGGTGAACTTTGGGGAACGGTAGGCAAGTGAGGGTGTCTGGAATGGCTAGAGGGAGAGTAGTGGTGAGTACAATAATCGAGGACGTTTGAAACTAGGAATAAAGGGTATTACTAGGCCCCCGAGGGCGCAGTCTATATATTTTGAATAGGTAAAATAATCTACAAGGGAATTTTTAGTAGTGCATTTGCGCTGTTTTTCTCAAAAAAATGAATTTGGAGGAGGAGGTAAGCAAAAAGGGAAAAAGAACTTGATACAGGATCGATTCAGAAGGGTACATACAGCACAAAAATATCTACATGAAATGGAAGTAAATTTGTAGAGGACCACGGTAATGATAAGCGAGGTTCAGGGAGAACGAGGAAGGACCGGAACTATAAGCAAATTTGGACAAGGAAGGATAGTTCAGTAAACTAAAGGTCTGTAGATGACGGCGAAAAAAAACAGTTCCTATCAGCACGCGCCTAACACCCTCCCCCCACCCTTAGGTCGAACGTCCCTTCTCGTCCTCAATACTCTTGTTGTTCTTGTGGGAGTTCTATCCATTCATCAGGGAGAGTATAGGGTTCACTGTAAAGATATGGTAGTAGCTCATTTCCAATATGATGAGAGAGTGTGTACCGTGCGATGACCGGCTCATCTCCTTGGTCAAAAGTTTCGTAGATTCGGCGTATGGTTTCATAGTGTTCTCTAATGAGCTCCTCCCGTTTCACTTCCCCAAACCTTCCAAACGTGAGGTATTAGACGTAGTATGCAAACTTTTCTGGCAAAGGGTCCTGAAACGGGTTCCTGAAGGAGAAAAAATCGCAACATAAGGACTGAGTTCTCACGAGTTAGGTGCGCCCCATGAATGCTCTGGAAGCACATGCAAATACTAATGGCAAGAAAGGAAATTACTTCTGCTTCTCGAGGGTCCTCTGTCATTTCGCGAAGCCAACGTCTAATTGATAGCCGTCCAATAATTAAGGATGCAAAGTTTCCCCCTGGGAGACTAGGCGGTGTTTGAGGCGACCTTCTTGGCTACCTTCCTCGCTGCTCCCGACGCCTTGCCCTCTTCGATGATCCGCCCCGATCACTTGATGATCCTGCTCGTATCATCATCACGGTCTCGGGAGGATCTTGGTCTTCAACTGAGGTTGTGTTTCTGAGCGGAGAAACGTAAGGTTCCCATAGAGGACACGGGACCTCAAAACCTATCAAAATCATTCAAGATGGTACTACTCATTCAATATTGAATCACTCAAATCAACCCTTAAATCAATTCCAACACGATTTGTCACCAAGTACCAGCGTCCTGGAGGATGACAGAAGAATCGCAAGTGCAGCCGTAGAAACCCTTGACCAAGGCGAGAGAAGATATGCCGTGGTGGAATGGATTTGGTACATTGCGGCACGGACATAGCGGCGTTCCGCCGCTTCTTGTTGACGAGGATTCCGCGTTGTATTGTAGGAGAACAGGCGTTGCGGGAAACATACATAGAGCTGTATATTCCTGGAGGATGGATGCAGTGGCGGTATGGGACGTTTGGGCGTACCCAATGGGAGGGGTAAGGGTGGGTAGAGCGCAGCGACACTCACGGAAATGTTTGTGGTTTCGAGGATACTGATTCATTCAAACTTGTTGATCCCAGACCTTTCCTTGGAGGAATGGGGGCGGGAAAGGTGGTCTTTTTATTTTAAAAATGCGGGGGGAGGTAAATTGAGGTGCTTTACTGATTACGGAGCATGTCTAGCATACACCGGGGGAAAGCCGAACCGCACTTTTCAAAAATTAAAGGACCAAATCATTTGACCTGATTACGGATGCAGGACGGCTATTTTCCGAAGACTAAGGGGGGCAGGTCTCTGTATTAGTGGCGGTAGATCTTCACGAGTTGTACAATACAGCGCAGAAACGTGCGGAGGGTATTCAGAAATTATTCGTCGACATCACGTCCTCCGCAACGTTCTTGCCCGCTTCTGTAAGGAAGTTGGGATCGTCGCCCTCATCGAGCATCCGCTCCTCTACCAGGTCCCCAACTCGTCTGGGCAATCGGAGTCCCCCCGCGTTACGAATGGACATTTACATTCCAGCTGCATACGGGATTCACAGTATCGATATCGCCATCGACATACTGTTTCCCACCCCTCCGCTCGCCGCCACATCTCGCCAAGTGCAGTTACCACAGGCACTTCCGCGACACTAGCAGAGCGCGAAAAACATCGTCATTATGACAATTGCTGCGACAAAAACGATATCCTTCTCTTCCCAGTCGGGATTAATATCTATGACGCCTTGGAAGACAACGGCCAGGGTTTCTTCCGCCGCCTTGCTTCCTCCGTTGCGGTTCCTCCCCTCAACAGGAGCTTCGCGACTTCGTTACCCGTTTTGCGTGTAGTCTTCAAGTGATGCAGGAGCAGCAGGGTTCCATCCGCCGCCTGCATTCGTAGATAATTTCTGAAAACCCTCCGCACGCTTCTGTGCCATACTTTACAACTCGTAGAGATCCACCACCACTAAGATGGTCAGCTCAGGGAACAGCTGACCATATTTTTCATGCATTAAAAACACCCCAAATTTCCCCCCACTAAGATGAGGTCTAAAATATTGGGAATACTGCGGTATTACAATTCTCCAAGGTGGAGGCGATTCTACTGCAAAGACAAACTGCGTTCACAGTCATTTCCATCGCTGCCTTCTTGTTGGACTGCGATACCAGCTACTTTTTAGTTGGATGGAACTCTCAGTAAGCTTGTAGTGTTGCAACATAGTTTGAAGTAAGGGATTCCTAGCCGTCGTACGGAACCCAGTGCACCAACTCGCTTTTACCCAATTGAAGTTCTGGTCTAGGGCTCTGCTGACGACCAACTAGACCTTACATGCAAGGGTGTGACGGCAGCGACCGGTACTGGTAACTAGATCTTTAGATCGAAGGACAACCATGGTCGTGATTAGCTACTAGAAGCCTCAACGACACGAATTCAACTGGTCAACGCATCTTGACTTTATCTGATACATGAGTGCCACCGTGGCCATCATGTCCGATACAGTCTCCATGCGAGCATTCCTCGGCATCTTCCTCTAGTGGATTAAGCCTGTTTCTTTAAATTACTCGAAGTTTCCCCATTTTCCAATCAATTCAATATTGATTCTATAGAGATAAATGGTTTCTAGCCATATTGGCAATCGAGAAGAAGCTTCCTGCCCACATCCGCATGATTGAGATACCGTCTGTAATAGCTGCAATACTTATTACAGCAGCATCGCATAAGTTTCCAAAACCGCTAATTATTAACCTCTCCGCGACTAGCGCCGTCAGCCTAGATACGGAGAAACGTGAAGATTCGTAGTCAACACTTAAGCTAGTTAATGTCACACGAGCACCCCCAGGAATCATTTTAGAAACCACCGACCAATCGAAAGAGCTCCTTAAACGGGACACAGGAACAATTTTCTCAGAACACTCACCGTTTTGGTTGCAAAACTCGGCATACGTCAATAACTCGCACTGATCTTTGCTGTGGCATTTGCGAAGAAGATGTCCCTTCGTGCCGCACGGAATACCTTCATGGCAGAGAACGAGAGAGGGACCGTGCTCATGTAAGATTCCTTCGTTAAGGCCATGATTTTTTAACCACGCAGTCTCAATGCATTCTGATGGAGAAGGAGATGGTGTTGGGGATCTTGTTAAGGGAGGGGGTAGGAGTGTTTGAGTTTGTGGAATTTCCGAGTCCTCTGGTACAGGAAGTCGTGAAGAATCAGGTGTTTTTGTCTCCAGTCCGGTCGCTTGATCCACCGCCACGCATATCGGATTATTTTCAGAGCCATCTTCAAATATAAAAATAAGACATTCTTCCTCACCATCGCAATCAACAGTTGATGAGCAGCCCACGTAGCTGTATTCGGAAGGGTAGCAAAGGCAGTCTGCGCCAACTGGACAAGTAGTAGTCCCGAGTTCCTCACAGTTCCGCGTGCCTACGCAATCCTGGTCGGACGCACAGGAGCTCAGTGTATACCCAGAAGATGGGTCTTGGGGGACTTGAGATTCAACAGGTGTCATTTCCAGCCCTGTCGCTTGATCCGTCGCCACGCAGATGGGGCCATT
This sequence comes from Kappaphycus alvarezii, assembly GCA_002205965.3. Classification (NCBI taxonomy): domain Eukaryota; phylum Rhodophyta; class Florideophyceae; order Gigartinales; family Solieriaceae; genus Kappaphycus; species Kappaphycus alvarezii. The sequence goes on from NADL03000212.1 coordinate 16,392, forward strand.
CTCTGAGCTATTCTCGGTTGGAGCAGCGACGCAAACTTCCCCGCTTTCGCATTCATCACTTGACGAGCAGTTCACATACTCATATTCAGAGGGGTAGCAAAGGCAGTCTGCGCCAACAGGACAAGTCGTGCTCTCGAGTTCCTCACAGTTTCGAGTGCCTTGGCAGTCCTGATCGGAATCACAGGAGCTTAACGTATATCCGGAAGAGGTAAGTGATACCTCCGGGAGCTCTAGAAGATCGGCCATACTTGCGGATATACAAAAGGGCACGTCAAATATAGATTCGCTAAATGCGCAGATTTCCAACGGAGCGCATTCATCCGAACTGTCGCAGAGGGGAAGAGTGGGGGGTGAGCAGAGACAGTCACCAGAACCATTGCATGGATCGAGATTTTCGGGTTCAAGGCATTCCCGATCACCAACACACCCCTCAGATGAGCTGCAGATGTCAAAGTTGAGACCTTGCCTGGAGGATGTGGAACTGTTGGCCATCTTTTCTTCAAGAGACCTGTGCAGAGCGGAACTGAGTTGAGCCTGCTCAGCCGGTCCATATCTGCTCCAGTTGCCAGTGTCTCCACTTCCCTTACTGATGCCAACTATTTTTCCATTTTTCCAGTGAGGACCAACAGTTCCGCTCTTTCCCTTCTTGGCGATTCCAATCTTTCCATTCTCATAGAGGGACCCAAAGGTAACAGAGAACAGAAACGCAAGTGGTGCAATCGCGAGGAACCGCATTTTACTTGCTCCTAAAGGAGTTGCAAGAAGTTATACGGAAAGATAGCCGGGTTGGCGTCCTATTTATGTCGCATGATCGTCATTCACTATGATACACTGAGGCTCTGGGAGAATAAAGGATACTCCTGAAGTGCGCGTAATTCTGTTAACGGTCTTCATCTTAATTATTATTCCTGGGTTTCTAAACAACACTCTGCAAATTAAAGTTCTGAATTGATTCAGTTACACGTTATGACAAGCAGAGACGCGCATACAGGAACCTTCTTTCGGGTCGCCCAAGGCAGTCTTGTTGTACAGTTCAGTACTTTACGTAACATTGCAAGGCCCTCAAGTTAAATAAGAGGAAATTTGGGGTGTTTCTAATCAATAAATAAAAGTACCTCACAGATGGAAATTTATGATGTTATAACTTTTACCTCGGAAGTGCATTATTTCGGACATGAATGCTACTGTACTGCATAAGGTACATGGTTTGGCCGTAGATGGCGCACGAATGACAATGTACAGTACATTTATGCTGTACAGGACATTTATATTGCCACAACCGACCATATCTTTCAAATATTAAATCACCCCATATTTTTCTATTTATATCCCTATATATATATTTATATTTATATACACCACAGTGCAGTACTTGTTCAGACCTGGCCTCACCCTTTTTGTTCTTTGTTCTCACTCTCCGCTTCACTTAACTTTCTCCAACCTTCATCCCGCCACTCTCGGCGCCCGCGCTGCTATGGGCGCGGGCGCCGGACGCTCGTTCCGTCATGCATCTTACAGACGGCTCTTCGTTTACTGGGCTTCCGCTGCAATGCCGATGGCCATGTCCTTTTCAAGTGGATTGTCTTCCCGGGCCCCTAGCGCACGTGGGTCCTCGAACTGGGAATGGCGTGTAAGGAGGGCTCTCTACCTGAATCAAGTTCTGCAACGCTCTGTGTACTCTGCCGCACTTAATCCGGCTGTCCTTTTCGACAGCAAGCGAGGGGTCCTGGGCTGCGTGGTTCTACTGGTTGTGTCCGAGCCCGCAAACCGGGAGCACATGTCGACGTCGTCGCCGCTCTCTGTAAGCATCGCGCTTACACAGGGAGTTTTTCAAGCTACGGTGGTAGCACCGCCTTGACCCGCAGGTGTGTCGGTAGTGGAATTTTCTTCCTTCCTTTCTGTTGGCGTGGGGATCGGTTTAGCCGGTGCTGGGTGAGTCTGTTTAGCAGGCCCACTAAAAATCAAATTAAAGGTCTCCATTTCTCTCTCTATTTATATTGTACAGTGTAATGTACAACGTGTGTGCAGTAATGTGTACACTACTGTGTGTGTAAATCTTTTACAAAAGGCGAGAGCCCCCTAAGAGCACCCCTACCGGTTGATGCAAACAATCAAATAAATTTATTTTGTAGTTTGATCGCAGTTGGCACGTCCCGACCGGTCCCTTAATAAAGCAAAATTTTACACCAGGTTTAAAATCTGGAGTTAAACTCGGCCGAAAATAACACCAACATTTACACTTTGCCCATACTAGAACAAACAGCTGGCATAATTTTATTGGCGTATGGTCCTTTTCCCGCCAACAGTGCTGTTGGTACACTGCACTCGCGGCAACCGCTACTGCCTGTTCTCCATCAACATCGCCTCAACCTGCCTGTTCTCCCACAACATCGACAAATCGAATCGCATGTGGCTTTCACTGTGATTTATTCTCTAAAAAAGAGCTGCCTTCTTCGACCGACTCATCGCGATGATAAGGTCTACCTTTCGGATCACAGCCAGCAGCCAACACCATCCGATCGGAGGACGAACTCCACCCCTTCCCAGCATACCCCTCTTTCCAATGAGCCCTTAGACCAACAAGCCCCTACTTATACGCAACACGTGGGCCTCTTCGGCTTTCTTCACAACCAACAAGAACGACAGGAGCTAGTTACACAATTCTGGATGATTGCGCTCTTGGCGCGCATGGTTGAGAGTTTCCGAAGACCCGACAGTTGGTTCGGAGCAGAAATCATTGGATTTCTTCAACAGGGCTTCTGATCTGTTTTCCAGGTTTAAGCCCCCTACAACGGAAATGAGATGAATGGAGTCCCTTAAAACAAGAGTTAACTTATGAGTAAGGAATGCGTAAATTATCCAGGATCTGTCACGCATGTTAAAAGTATGAAACCGACTGGTGTGGCCGAACGTGATATCTACCAAATGGTCACGGCTCTCTACAATGGCATAAAAGTTCAATCCGCCTCTGATGATTGCGGTAAGGAATTTAAGTTCTTTGACGCATGGAAGCTCTTTCGCAATCATCCGAAGTTTATTGGTGCTGGTGGACAAGTTCAAAATTCGGGCGTCAGTACAAAGAATGCATCAGTGGCCGTTGTGATCACGGAGGCCGAAAAAAAACTCCGTAGAGCACGAATTGTACTGAATCTTCACGACGGCCCATTGGTCGCCGTTAGGCAAAGGATCAGTTAATCAAACACGCTACATCACAGAAGAATTTTGAAACTAGTTGAAAGTGCTCTTGCATTGCAGCGAGCGAAGAATGAAGCATTGGAGAGGGATAATGAGATTATGCTCTTTTCAAACGCTCCTTCACAGTGTTATCTGGATGAAACCGTTGAATTTTTCAACTCACTGCGAGCGAAGGCTTTGCAGAAAGCTCGCGCACGATCTGCCTCAAGGTGCGCTGGTAAAATATCCTCCTCGCCGTTACAGATGCCGTCTTCATCTGTACATGCTCCTTCCAACGCTGATGATATTAGCATTTCAGAATTTGACGGCTCAGGCTCCAACAAAAACCATGCGATGCATTACAACCTATTGCTTTATTGTTTTGCTGGACACAATGAGCTGCCAAAGATGATCCATAACAAGCTTTTTTGTGTTACAATATTCGATGTCATTCAATGTGAGGACGTTGAGCTTGCAAAGAGCGGCTAGAGAGCCAGGAGGTAGATATGTAATTTCACCAGTTGAGTCAAGGTTTCCCCACATTGGAACTGCATTGTCGCCAACTATCACATTAAGTGCTTGATCTTGCTCATTTAACGCCCTAACTTCTGTATATTCCCGCCCTTTAACACCCATATTGTGAAGTTATGCAGCCTTTTATAATATCCGCCATGAGAGGTTTAGAAATGAACCGTCATGGTCGTTAATTAATATGCGATTTTGATCTGGAAGACTCCAACTGCCCTCCTAACATCCTTTTGGCCAGATTACTGGGCTTCTGCCAACAATTGCTCTTTTTTTGTAACCGGATCTACGATAGTGTGTAAAACGCGAGGTCATTTCGGATAAATTCCATCAACCAGCCAGTATAGGATGTGGCGCTTTTGTCCTAATATCATGCATTCTATGGAGGTGGATACTTTCCCGTAGATGTATTGGTGAAGAGTGGGGAGTTGTCAAGACGTTTATGTCATTGCATGATTCAGGCATACCAAAGAAGGCATGCCATATCCACAGCGTATGATCTGCAGTGGCTTCCAGAGTGATAGCTCGGACTCCCATCTTGCCCTCGAATTGGTCATTCCAGGTGGTTGGACAATTTTTCCACATCTACTTAAAAAATCGAAGCTACCAAACATCCCTGGCAATCCTCTCTTCTTCGCGTGAAGGAACAGCCTTTTGATATCTTGCTCTGTAGTTGCACGAAGATATTCGTTTGAGAACGTCTCTATTAACGTCTTTAAAACGCACGAAGCGATCTGTACGTGATTCAAGCTCCCAGTCTTACGTATTATCGACAGAATCTGATGCGCAACCGTAGGAGAGCATTCGTATAGCTGCTATAGCCTTTTGCAGCCCAGAAAGTCCCAGCTTCCGGTACAATCCTGCCTTTGAACAAAGTACAGATTCATTTCCAGACCCTAAAAATTCTCGTAAACGTTTTCCGGGAAAGGCGATACCTTCGCTTGAATAAAGGTAGTTCTACATCGGATGTGGGGAGATGTAGTCTTCGTACGGCCTTCGAGCGCCCTGTATACGGTAGCGCTCAATTTTGGTGCGTCCCGGTTAGGAACCCCCTCGTTGGACTTTTTTTTCACCTATACTCGAATTCAGCAGAGTGTCGATTATTTCGAAGGCCTCTTCACTGACAAACTCCTGGAGAACTGTAGACTGCATTGTGCAACTTTGCTTGGTTTGGGGATCAGTTCAGAAGATGGCTGGCAGCGCTGCGCACTGCACTTGGATGAGTAGGAGGTAAGCACGAGGATATATTTGTTGCGCAGAAACTTGACATCATCACTCCCGGTGGGGATTTCACACGGGGGTCAAAAATGAAAAGAAGAAAATTTGATATTACCCAATTAAATCAAAGCACATGGCAATTTTTTTGCTCTTTTAAGCCTAACCGGTGGGATGATCTCAGCCAAGCATTAGGGAACAATCTCAAATACGAAATAAACTCAACGTGGTTGTCTGCACATCTGCATCTACATATTTTTTACAAAAAAAGGAATTTATTTGCGTAAAAATTGACAACGTTACTAAATCACTCAATTATTCCGTAAGTTGGGAAATCTACGTCCCCCTTGAGGGTTGTTGGAGCTCACCTAATAATCTGGGGGTTTCCGTACTGTATCTCCCAGTCTGTTGGGGTTAGGCATTGCGTATTCACCACCCGGCACATTAAAGTATATATAATATACAGTGCGGCTCAAAAAGATAGCCCACCCCATAAATCGCTCTGAGTGTTAGTATTTTTGGTTTATTTTTAACGTTTTCTTTTCTACAGAAGAGAACAGAGCCTGACGAACAGGATGAGAGGGAACCAAGAGAAACGAATAAAAAATGGGCGTTTCAGACATGTTTCAAAAATATAGCACCGTGCAAAAAGATAGCACAGGAGCTGTTACTAGCAACTTTTACTGAAATTGAGGCCCTTTTTCCCGATTGGCCGCACTGAATACTTCACTGCTCGACCCTGAGCTCTGATGAAGCTCTGAATACGCCTTGGCATCGAGTCCGAGAGGCATCGAAGCACCTCGTTGTCTATCTCCGTTCAAGCTGCGCAATTGGCCCTTTTTAGCTCTGGTACAGTGTCAAACTGGCGAGAATTTGCGTAGAAATGATGCGCGAGATTGGAACACAAGTTCTCAATAGGATTTAGGTCAGGACTACGCACGGGCCACTCCAGAGCGCAAATACCGTTGCTCGCAAAGTAACGCCGAGTTTTTTATCGCGGTATGAGTAGGCGCGTTGTCTTGTTGAAATATACAGCCCACCTCGTCCGTTACTGCAACAAAAGGTAGTATTACTTCCTTCAAAACACTAGTATACTTCTTGGAATTAATGCGGCCGTCCAGAAATACAATTTCTGACTTTCCGTGGTACGAAAAACAAGCCCATACCATGATAGAACCCCCACCCATCTGGCGGCTGGAGGAAATAGGTTGGTCTACTACTCTCATGTTCGCCCAGTAGTATGCCCATCCGTCCGGTCTATCAAGGTTGAACTTCTTCTCGTCCAACCATATCACACACTGCCACTCCTCCACCTTGTAGCTGATATGCTCAATCGACCATTCCAGTTGCTTCCTGACGTTGTTAGCAGTCATCGAAGGAGCTTGCTTCATGCAGCGGTGTTGCGTGTAACCGGTATACAGGAGCGTTCGTCTAACAGTGGACTTGGAGACAGTTTTCGTGCCCGAATGGCGCAAGTCGTTGACACTCTTTTCTCCCTACAGTGCGTCCCGGACCATCTTGCGTTAGTCACTGTCCAAGAAAGCTCGAGGGCGGCCACATTTTTGATACATACCGTACATTTCTGGGGTTTCGAAAAGTCAGTGACGACTTTGCGGATCATTTTTATGATACGACGCGCAATTTTTGATAGAGAGTAGCCAGCTTCCTTGAAAATTGAGATTTGCGTCTGTTGCTCGACGGTGAGCATCTTCCCAGGCCCATTTTTGTGACGAAAATAGCTTTCGGACGCGGCATCGTCCTCCCTCTTCCTTTTTCTGGAGATTTGAATACTAACTGTATCGTTTTTTGGCGCGACTGTTACGGTATTCCCGCCTTTTTTGTTTCATATGACGTTTCTGTGCTATCTTTTTAGCCAGGTGCTATATTTTTGATACATGTCTGAAACGCCCATTTTTTATTCGTTTCTCTTGGTTTCCTCTCTTACTGTTCGCAAGGCCCTGTTCTCCTCTGCGGAAAAGGAAAAGTTAAAAATAAATAAAATTTTCGGACACACAGAGCGATTTATGGGGGTGGGCTATCTTTTTTGAACCGCACTGTATATATACTGTACTGTGTCGAGGGTGCACGAAAAAGGACAAGGAAAGGTTCCGCTCCGCCGAAAGGATGGAAAAGACAAATAAAGGACATTCACAAGCAGCACATGGTACCGTATCCAAGGTTCGACGACGCCATGACAGACTTCAACACCCCTCACCTCTCCTTTGATGGATCCCCCTCTTCCGACATTGCCCGTTTCCTTTTTGCGTTTGAGAAATTCGTTATGCGCGGAAAAATGGACGGCTAGAAGGCCCTCCAGATTATGTGTCATCTGGAGGGTACAGCTTTCGGCTTCTACTATGAGTCCTTTGCGTAGGATGGGTCCCTCACCGAATACGCCGAGAAATAAGACATCGTCAAGAGGAAACTACTAGCCGAGTTCACGAAGAAGACGAAGCCGTAAGAGGAGGTTCACGAAGCCGTTGACGCACGACTGGACGCTAGAGACATAGGAGGGTCTCAAGCGCGAATGGATGCCCTTTACAAGATGGTAGGCTTCAACGAGACGGCTTCTTTTGGTTGGCTTCGAAAGGCAGTGACCGGACACCCGGAATTGGCTCAGTTTGTCATGTACCGAGCGCCGTCGGGCTACAATGACCTTAAGAGGGCAGTTGAAGATTTTCAGTTAGTAAGAATGGCATTTTTCGCTGACAAAGAACCGGCTCGAGCACCTTTGGTTGTACCGAGAAGGATTCTACAAAGGCCTGATGTGCACGCTGCCAAGCCGCATCAGCTGGAAGACAAGGTTGAACAGTTAGTGGGGCAGTTTGCGGAGTTGTCTCTATTTTGTGAAGAAGCAGTTTGAGAATGGAGGACCTGCCACTATGGTCGATGAAAACTTTAGTTGCAGCTTACGTTGGCAAAGGGGCCATCGTGCCATGCAGTGCCTGCAGAACCACCACAGGCACACTCGGTGCTCTTTCTGTGGGAAGAGAGGTCAAAGGAAGAACTGAAGATTAGGGAAAAGAATGGCGACGAGCCCGTAGCCGTCGCCCAGAAGGCTCGCAAGGGCGATTTGGTGGCCGCAGCAAAGATGAATGCCAACGGACAAGCCATTCCAAAGCAATGCAATTTCATGGACATCGACATGCTGATGAATAAGCCCCCTCTCGTTCGCCCGTCGATGGTCGTTTCGGAGCCAAGGAAGAAGAAAAATAGGACAAGGAAGACCAAGAAGGCATCGGGAGCCCTCCAGGACCACGTAGGGAAGTGTAATTTGTTCGTGGAACTTGCCTCAGCCTCGTCAAGAATGAACTTCGTGCAGCTTCTCCGCCATGACGCGGATGAAGCAAGGAAGCAGTGGAAGCGTCTGGTTTCCAAGACAGTCACAGTGACCCATGTGTCCGTGAAAAGTCCCCTAGAACTCTCTCGGCGGCTGAAGGCCGTCGCAGTAAAGGCTTATGGAATGGAGACATACGCTCTGTTGGACACCGGTGCAGTCCCAAACCTGATGTCCTGGGACTTCTGCGAGAGGATAGCACTCGCTCCGAAGGCTACAGATCGTCAGGTTACCGTCACCGATGAAACGGTGGCTGAAGTTACTGGGTGTGTGCAGAAGGTTCCAGTCTCCTTTAGAACCGTGGTGGTGCCTCTGGGATTCTTGGTGGTACGAAAAGCGCCATTTGAAACTATTATTGGCAGCTCTGTGCTCGAATCCATGCAGGCAAATTTGGATTACGGTAGGCAGCAGGTCACCCTGGCGGTTGGGAGGAAGAAGGCTCTTTTACCGCTACTAGATGAACCCCCAGTGATTGATGGGATGCGGACTGACAAAGAGAATTTCACATCCCCTGGGGAATCGGATGGAGAGCAGTTCTCTGCTTCGTCCTCTTTAGAGTCAGGCGGCAACGATGATGGATCGGACACCAAGCTTGAATTGGTGCAGCTAATCTTAAACAAGGAACCATATGAGCCAGATCTAGTGGGCGTTGAGCTGGTGGAGGGGCCCACTGAGAAGGATGAGGAAGCGGATCACTCCGCCGTTCTCGTTTCGAAGGTGAAACATCTCAAGTAGGAGGACCAGGAAAAGTTGGTGAACGCGCTCAATCAGACGGGCGTGATAGCAAGGTATATACATGATTTGGAGCCGGCTCGGGTGCCGGTGGTACACTCCTTCGAGCTGGCGGATGAGACTCGGATATAGGCGAAGGCCCGCCGAATGCTGCCGAAGCATAACTAAGTAGTGAGGAAAGAAGTGGATGAGTTATTGGAAGCTGGGATTATGACGTCGTGGAGGTCCGCCTGGTCCTTTGCGGTCGTGATAGCCACGAAGAAAGAGGGAAGGCCCCGGTTCTACGTCGATTGCCGTCAGTTGAATCGGGTGATGAAGCCAGACCGCTGGCCACTACCGAAGATCTAGAAGCCGTTCGACGATCTGTCTGGTTCGAAGGACTTCACAACCCTGGATCTGTATACCGGATATTGGAAGGTAAGGTTGGCCGAAAGCTGCAAGGAGAAAATCACGTCCGTTTCTTGGTACGGAACGTAAAAGTTTGAGGTTATGCAGTTCGGGTTAATGAACGCACCTGCGACATTCCAACGAATGATGGATGGAGTTCTCCGAGGTTTTTGGAGGAGTAAGGAATACAATGCGTCGAATTAGGTTACAAGAAACGTGTTCGTAAGAACAAATTAAGCATTGAATATGTGTGAAGTAAAAGCGTTTTGACATCTTAAAAACTATTTTCAACTGCTAGCCACATTTGAATGATATAATAAAAATGTTGAGAGCATTAAGATAAGAAATAGAAATTGATGCATCTAAACAAGAAATAAATTCACTGGGTAAAACTTTCAGTGGCCCAGTAGGAAAACTGATGTCTGTATTTTTTAAAAAGCTTTGAAAATATTTAAAAGCTCAACATGATTCGCAAGTGTAAGACTATAGTACGGTTTATGGCTTAAAGCCTTTTGAAAACTTCTCAGTGGAGCTCGCTTGCCCATTCAAAGAGAATAGTTCCGGAAAAAATATCTTCTCAAAGGAGTTTATCGTACTACTGGCTGGCCAATGGAAGTCGAAAACAAAGAGGTTACTGCAGAGAGTACTTAATTTCGTACAAAAAAATTGGGCTGTATATTCTCCCGACTGCGATGATGTCAGAAAAGCCTTTTTTTCGTTGTAATGATCATTCTGTAGTTTATAACTGCATTCAATTGAGATCTTTTCTCGCTCAAAATCCTAGTATCGACGATAAATACGGAAACATTTAGTATATATAGTGAATTAAACAGGGAAAACACATGAAGACGCGATTGTGACCAGAGAAGTATTTGATGATGGACATAACACGCCATGAAGAGGCTCAGGACGTCCAATGAGAACAATTTCTGCAGTGGTGGGTAAAGCGGTTAACAGAATTTAACTTCAATTGAGAGAAAACGGTATATCTTGGTTGATACTAATCTACATAATCATGCCCAACATTCAGTGGAAAGGAGCAGGATATCTTTAGTACTTGGCCCTGTCTTCGAAGAGAAAAAAGACGCGTAAAATGTTCATTATTTCTTAATATGAACTTTTTATATTTTAGGGCGCTACATGGACCGCCCTCACCACAAAAAGATTCATTCTTGTCGATGTGTATCTCCTGTTATTGTGTACATTCAATTCTACAGAATCGTCTTGATGAGATTTTTTGTATATCCAATATATTTATTCGCCCTTATAACGCTGCAAAATGTTGCGAAAAAGACTTTTTACAAACTAACCATGATTTTACGACAGATATTTTTTAAGCCATGGCACAAAAGGAGATAAAAGTTACCCTTTATTACTTTTTAGAACTTCATACGAGTAATCAGCTGAAAACTTATCGTTTTGCTACACTCGAAAAGTCCGAAAGCACGAGATCTCTGGTTCTCAAAATTTTATTATTTAATTCATTTAGCCACATCAAGATCCCCAAACCCATCTCCGCTTCCGCGGAGTTTATGAAATGGTCGACTCGGAATGTTTCACGTTTCGTGAAACTCTAACTCCTTTTAATTCAATCACCTCTCTCGGTAAATGAAAAAGTTATCCTAGCGAAATAATGAAAACGCTGTCTACATAAATCCGAGGTTTTAAAGTGTATGCAGGTTTTATTTTTTATACTTTTCCTTCCACTTTCTCTTTCTTTTAGGAGCATCATTCACGTTCCTTGCTTCTGACTTGTGTATGGAGCTCAGTTTCCCTGTTTACTGCGAAAGTATTCACGACGAAACTTCTAGGATTAGTGGCTTGCAAATCGATGGCACTGTAAGTCCGTTGCTTTTATTTTTTCCGTCGGCAATCGTGGAGATTGCATTGTTCGGCGGCCTTGTTTATTCTATGTTCGAGGGGTGCCAGAAGAATTGCGTTCACTCCTCCTCTTTCCTTGCCTGATGACGTCGATGGCAGGCTTTTCTGCATGAACATCAGTCCCTGAAGGCATTTTGTATAGGCACTGGGCGTAATACTGAAGCCCCAGAGTAAACTAGATTTTTTTAAACCTCTTCAAAACGGACAAAAAGGCAAATCGAATAGAGAGTGTGACCTTCTGTCGGATTGGAAGAGCCGCAGCACTGACAAACCTTTGTCGATATACCAAATGTAGATTGATGGGCCTACACCAATTAATCGAATGTTGAACTGGCTGTTGATGCCCTCGGTCCTATTAGAGCTTCAGACTTGGGCTTAAATAGAATGTTCAAAATTTCAGAATCACTCTCGAAAGTACTAAAATTAAAATATTTTGATTACAAACACTTGGAGTAGTAAAATCGCCAGCTTTTCTCCCATGCCATCAACTTTAGAGTAGTTGTGCAATACTTGCAGGCAATATTTTAGCAGTAAGTTTATTTCCATTCGGTCCACTAATTTTGACACAACAGCTTCCAACCCAAGAATGCATAGAGTCGGCGTGATTAAAAGTAAAGTTCGTGGCCTTCGCAAAGTAATATTACATCAGCACGATACCGCTCTTGCTCTACGCAAGGAAACTATTCCATGTGGAACAAATTGAATTCTTCTATTAAAATGCATAGATAATACCAGTGCTAATTAATGGCGTGCGCCAACGTTTGCCAGTAGAATGTCCAGTGTCCTTAGAAAACTTTTCAAAAGTCTGGGAGCAATTTTTATTCTTTGATTTGCTGTTTTAATGACCCTGGCGGTGCCCATGTGATATTGAATAGCCTAAATGTTGAAAATAAGTATTCAAATTTCTTCGTATCCTGACAGACTGCATTAGTCGCTGGGAAGTTTACCACAACCGTTCTTGTAAAATTTTTTGATGCTGCAGCAATGAGGTTGACAGCTACTTCAAAGTGTATCTCAAATATTCAGCAGTAGAATGGAACCTTTCTATCCATTACTGACAGCAGTGGAAACCATTTATCTGTTTGGAAGAATATTTAAATGGAGCAAAATGGAAGTCTCATTTTCTGTAACAGATAAGCTGGCCTATACCCAGTTAACTTGTATAAGCCCGGAATAATGCCTGTTTTAATATTCGGAAAATAATGATACTCTCTGAAGTGATTGTATATGTGTCACTAGTTTTTGAAGCGAGCTGGTGTAAGCTTACACGGTAAGAGGCTAGAAATATGGATACATCAAAATAGACAATTGTACTCAGTCCCGCCACCAGGCGACCAACGTTGGAAATTATTGCCGCTGTGGTGTGACTTTAAGTCAGTAGTTCCTCAGCCTTCCATATGCATCCACTACCGTTACGGCATTTTTACTTGCGACGTCGCTTAGCAACACGTTAAACTCGGGGTGCAAGCCTACGATAGTAGAGGATGATACAGGAAGAATTATATCTCTGGCATAATTTGCGATAAAATCGTTGATACGAAAAATACATTTTGTGTGAATTAATTTTTCGATCACTCCGAGAGTTATTCTTAACCTGTTCTCTTTAAAGTAATCGTCCCAACTTTTCTTTCAAAAAAAGTCGTAACTTTTTTTCCCTGCATGATTCTAAATTCCCTGAACCCTTCCAACGACTCCATTTTCTATTTTCTATTTGAAAATTTTTTATCTCCTTTCGAAGAAAACACTTTCTTTTTGATACCTGCTTTGTCCTCCAAAATCAGTTTTGGTATTTCATCAAGAAAATTTTGTAATTTTAGCGAAGGAATACAAATTCAAAGCTACATCATCGCCCCGTATTTTTTAATCTCGACTAAAACCGTGGAAAAACATCTAAATATTCCGCTGCTGAAAGTCCCGTAGCAACCTATTAAACGCAGAATCCCTGACATCAACCAAGCCACCAGATTACCCCGAAATTGCATTTTTCCTATAGACATATATTTCCTCCTAATATACCCCATAATCGAGAAATCAACAAGATCCCGCGTGTCTCATTAACGTTCTGGATGAGATAGACAACCGGATAATTAAACATGGAAGATGAAAGTCGAAAGATAGACGGGTAACCCGTCTAGCTTGGAGTCATTCATCAAATGGTGGACGAAGCAAGAGATGAAGAGGAGATGAAGGACGCCGAGGAGACGGATGCGGATGCGGGTGGATCTGAAGATGAAAAAAACTGGGTGGACTTCTGCGATCCATAGAAATACAATCAAGGCTGGTCTCTGCAGAGAAAAGAGGGGAGTATGAAAGTGTTATACTAATTGCAGAACGTCTGTTTTGGAGACGAAGAGGATGAAAAGAGTTTTAATGAGAAAATAGAGAACCTCAAAATGTCTGAGAAGCAAATTTATCATTTTGGGTCGTTCGAAAGAATCGATACTACCTGAATTTGAGGCACGCTTTTGGGGGGCTTTTTTTGGATTTGAACTCAAATATGGAGATTTGGGGGGTTATATTTACATATAAATAGTTAAGGTATCTACTCTTTACCCCTCTCGTCCACAAGATTCTATCAGATGCGTTTGATTCTACTGAATATGTTTTTCAGGCTTTAGAATTAGCCTAAACGTATATGTAAGCTGAGTGAACCGCTTTCTCTAGGACGGAAAAAACAAATTGGGAGACCATCAAAAGAGCTTACCCAAATAAGTAAGTAGTGTTCAGTCAGCTTTCAGCTTAAGATGCTTTATGTTACGCTATACACTGAGTATAATTGATAGAGTCTGCCCCTTCCGTACTCAATATTAGCACCTTGGCCCTTCGTTTTACACAACTCTTCAATTTGGCTCACTTATACTGTATATGTACTGTTTTCCTTTGCAATACCTCCGTTTTAGCCTTACTGGTGCTGAAAATCTCATTCCGCCGTTTGGTTCATATCATAGTGACTTTTTTCTCTTTTTTCTGCTTCAAACGCTGTTTTGAGTGAGAATAGCGAGCTAAAATTGCGAAAAAATTAGTAGTAAGATGCAAAGAGACCTAATGAAGTGATGTCGAGAAAATCAGGGGCGCAAATATACCCAACTTAGCTAATACCTGTTTTGGTATGATGATGTCCTTTTCGAGGTTCAACAACTTCTTGCATTACTTTATCTTCAGATCACTGAAAAATTGATAGACTCTATTTCCGTGACACCGAGTACCCTTTCGCTAGTTTGAAAGTAGTGAGAGAGGTCTTACGGTAGGTTTTATTTACATGAAATATTTTAATCGCAAAATGCGTCAACTTAGGGTAGCTTAAGCCCGAAAAGATAGGATCTTCTTGTTTTCAGCATGCATACAGAAGTAGCTGATTTGTTCGCGTTAAAAAATAGGCTTGAAATTTAGGAGATTATGGCGTGTTAAACACGTGTGCAGTCTGTAGTGTTCATGGGTGTGGGCTTTTGGAAAAGTTACGGATAGATCTATTGTAACTCCGAAGATTAAATCATACGAAGGTCCACTCATTGGGTAATAGAGGCTCTTCAAGTGGTGGTCCCAAGAACCCGCCTCGTCCATCGACTTCGAGAACCCCGATCGTCCAACTCAGCCCCGAGGAGCCCTAGACACCGACGCCGACTTGCCAATATCTTGTCTTACCACGAGCACTTTGAGTGGCACGTCCCCTTGTTATGGTCGAAGAGCATCACACCCCTTTTCGATCGTTTGCCCTACCCCAATTGACCGGTCCTCGATCCTTACTCACGGTCTCGAAGAAGCCATCGCGGACGACCCTCTCGAACACGTCAAGGTCCCTGAAACGTTTAAGGACTCCTCCAAGATGGCTTCAAATACTGCCGGACGCTGCCTCTGCTTCGATCCAAAGGGTGATAAACCATCGAATCCGAGAGGCAATACCCAAGAAAAGACCGCAGGTGAACAAGAATCACAATTCCTCTCCGTTTCAGTGTCGTCATTGCCAAGTAGCCTGCTCCGATCGCGTTCAGTACTTCGAACACCTCCATTCCCATCGTTACTACCGCCGTACAAGCAATTTGTACAAGTGCAAGGACTACAGT
The DNA here is from genome assembly GCA_002205965.3 of Kappaphycus alvarezii. NCBI lineage: Eukaryota > Rhodophyta > Florideophyceae > Gigartinales > Solieriaceae > Kappaphycus > Kappaphycus alvarezii. The sequence continues at coordinate 31,704 of NADL03000212.1, forward strand.
ATTGAGGTTTTCAGTGAACAAAAGCCTTGTCCGCCATCAAAACGGGGCTTAACATCGACTAACAGTCAGGGGTCACAGCAAGTATCTTTATTTTCCATTAAACTTGCTTGTTTTTGAGTAACAAATTTATTTCTCAATCGACTTCGTGTGTGTTTTGTGTTCACCCTTCCACTGTGATTGCAGGCTTCTCTATGCTGCCCCCAGATCCTTGTACTAGGACGTAGAATTATAAGTCCGTATCGACATCACGACCTAGACAGAACAACCACCGCAAAGCAGGAATCGGACGAAGGACTACTGTGACGCCCCCGACGTGACTGACGTCAGACCTTACGTCAGAGAGGGTACTTTGTGTAAGGGTACTTTTTGTAAGTGCCCCTGGCGGACTTGAACCCGCCACTACTTCATCAGGAGCTGCTTACCCTTAACCACTAGGTCACAAGGACCGTAATTTGAGGGTTGAAGGAGAGCCAATTAGGTTATAAATCACAATTTTTCAAAAATCACGCCGCCTCGGGTGGTGTCGCGTCGACTCCTCCCGCCCTCCGATAACCCTACACAGGCCCCTGATTTCGAATTTCAACCGCTGGCCTTTGATTCCTTGGGTTCCCCTCCCCCCGAAACCGTCCGCTTCATAGAGGGACTGGTGCCTCGCATTACTGACAAATTCCACACGTCGACAGGAGTTATCCGCAATCGGATTTTTAGGCGCATTAGTAGCACAATCTAGTCGTCGAGTGCACAATCTATTGAATCGTGTATGCCGCTGCACGTGGCCGACGTGGACCACCCGGTTAGCCCATAGCTAGCAGTATAGTCGGATCCTGCAGCGGACACCCGTTCTACTGATGCCATAAAGTTACCACCAACGCCCTGTCGCGAGCACCGATGCTCATGGACGATGAAGTACATCCGGTTAGATCTTAACCGTATAGTTAGGACGTGCGCAGTCCCCAGTAGATACTGAACGCGTTAAACTTCTTCTCGAATCTCCATCATGCCTCCCGACTCCCCCAAATCCCATGACTTCCCCCCCCCTTCCCGCGGCCGCCGCGCCCTCTCCGTCTCTTGCGCGGCCGTCCTCTCCGCCCGCATAGACCGGGCAGACACCCTCCCCCCGGATGCGCGCGCCGTACGCGGTCGTCTCATCCCGTCTTTCACCCCGCCCATCCTCCCCCTCCACGGTGCGTCCGTTACCATCGGTACAGCTCCCCGAAATCGACCCCGCTATTGGCCACAATATTCTCAATCTCCCGAAGGCGCGCCATCTGATTGGCCAGCGGGAAGATTCTTCCCAGGCCGACCTTTCCCGCGCCAGCGCCCTCCTTGCCACCGTCATCGACAACCCCTGTCGGTTCGACCCCCCGCACGGGCGAGCCGGAACCCGTTCGCCCGCCTGCCTCCGACCTCCTCCACGTGGGATTCGCCCCGTTCACTACGTCCTCCTTCCCATCTTTTGACACAGCCCACTACCAGCTCTGTTTGGCCGCCGCCCTTGCCAAGACAAACCTGCCCCCCTTCGTCCTAGTCCCGTACGTCGGGAAATTGTTCTGCCTTTACTTTCCAGCCCCGGGCCCGCCCTGAAGTTTTCAACGTCCTCGCTCATCTTCGTCTCACGTATCCGGACCTGCACGTCTCGCCGCTTACGCTCATGCAGCACTGCTCCACACTGGATATCTCTGCCGCCCAAGATGTGGCCACTCTCCTCTAACGTGAAGCGGCTCGCCTGGTGAGCCCCAAACTGCGCTCGTGGGTAGCCCCCCACATCCGCAGCCCCACGGCGACCGCCTCCGACACGCGATGCCCGCCTAATTGCTGAGGCGCGCCGGGCGCCGCCCGACCCACGGCAATCCCGCCCGCAGACCCGCTCAAACACCGGCTGAAAATCCCGTCAAACCGAATGCCCCGGCCCCGCACAAGCCCCAAAACGCCCCAACGGGGGCAAAACCTCCTCCCCCCCTGCCGCTCTCCGCCCCGCCGCTCGACACTCACCCGACCTCGCACTCCGCTCCCCGGGCTCTTCCCCGTCGGTGTCAAAACGCCGATGCCCCGCGACCGAAGAAGCCTAGGCGTCGGAGTTCCTCATGGTGCTCAACGCACCACCGGCGCCCAGGGCCGTTCTCCCTCCCACCGTCGCCTCCGCGGCAACGATGGGTAAGGAGTCCGCATTGCACGTTCCCATGCAGCCATTGATGGCTGGCGTACAAGGTGTGGAGGAGCCCCACCATCAGCCAAGAGGCCAGTCGGCCTAACTCCGCTCCTCCCCACAATGGAATCGGTCCACTCCATGGAATCGGATCCCACGCCGCATGATACATCGGCGTCATTACCCTTGCCCACTCCCCTGGAAATCCTCTCTACACCCTACCAAGACAGGGATATCTTCCAAGATATTCCCGCTCCCTGCCTCACTCAATTTATCCTCCTGTTTATCAAGTTGGTGAAAGCTGCGGCGAGTGTGATATGGGGTAAATCGGCGGGGGAAGAGATCTTCAGAACCAATTACCCTGAGAAGGAGGTGTTCCGAGCAACAAAAGTGCTACCGTGGTATTGTTGAACGAACAAAAGGGAGTGTATATAGAAGAGAGTTGAGAAAGCTACAAGCAAGTATAAAAGGGGCAGGGTCTACCACCGACGCTCTGCGACTAGCGTAAGAAAAAGTTTTCTTGTATCTGAAGTTGACTCTCAACTTCCTACTACTCGGGGCTTGGCTTGAAGTTGTCTGCCAACTTGCTTTACCTCCACTAAGGGAAGCAGTTTACTCGGCTTATATAGACTTTTGGCTACCCCAAAAGTCTCAAACAAACATACTAATAACCATAAAATGCTTTCACGGTAATCGTGTGAACCAGAGAGACTATTAGAAGATATTTCCTCAAGGTAAATATCTAGGTGCCATACCCATGCCAGCCACCCATCGGCCAGGGGTGGGAATTGATGTGGCCATTATATAGACCTTTCAGAGCTACTTGTAGTATCACCCACAACCTGGAACTGTACTGACATCTACTATGACAGCGTGTCCTAAAATGAAAAAATCAACCGATGAATTTGCCACACTCACCCAAATTAAAAATATCTTGCAAATTCAAAAACTGTAAAAATATCTTCCCAATTCCGATACTGTATACAATCATGGTCCTCATCTAGATTTTTTTCGTGTGCGAATTTGCGCACATCACGCCCTCTCGCTCAAGACGAACGTCCCGACTCGTCACTGCTCTTCTTCTGCTTCCGTTAGTGTTCGCTGTCTTATTGATAAAATGTATGGTCTCTCAAACGGGTACGGATGCAACTGATTACCAATATGATGCTCTAAAAAGTAGGTTCGCATTACTGGTACCTCACTTTGTAGCATAGCCTCATATATTGGTTTGATAACATCGAGGTGGGGTTGAATACATTCTTCTTCCGTGACTCTTCCGAATCTTCCAAGAGTGAAAAAATATATGTGATATGCAAACTCTTCTGGAAGATGCCGGAGGAATGGATGCGATAAGAAAAGAAGACGCGCATCATCAAGAACGAATCTTCGTAAGATAAGTGCGGTCCATGTAGCGCCCTAAAACATAAACAGATGCTTATCATGAAATAAGAAATGACCTGCGCATCGTTCGCATCCTCGGAGATATTGCGCAGCCAAAAAGATAATCTTCTTCTTCCGACTGTATGCTGTGCATGGTTGTGAAGGAGAGCTAGAGATGAAGTTGTGGTGGACGGTCCCGATGAATGGCCGCGACCAGCTCCTGACGTACTGGGACCTGCACGAGGTCCTCTCGGGGGACGACCGGAACCTCTTCTGGGCGGGTTGTTGTCTCCTGAAGGTCCTCCTCTGGTCATCATCACTGCTTCAGGAGGATCCTCGCCGCCTCCAACGTTCCCAATTTGTGGCGGAGAAACGTAAGGTTCCCATAGAGGATACGGGACCAGCCTGTATTCCATATCCGGGGGTAAGGCGTAACCTCTCAGTCGCACGTCTTGGTTGTTCTTGAGAAATACGTAAATTGGACGGATAATATTCAGATACGTTTGCGACAAGTCTCCAGCAGCTACCATTCCATATCTTCCTATAGAGTAATGATATATTACCTCCACAAACTCTGGACCTGCTTCCGTGAACCTTCCGTTTTGGAATGAAAATAGAACTCTTATTAATAGTCGGAAATCTTCTTCAGGTAGCAATGGTCCGTTCAACGTACGAAAACATAGGCATATATTAATGTAGAAATGGATGATTACGTGGAGTTCGTAGTAGTCCCGCGTAACCGAGATGATCCATTCCCAGGCCCTTTTTCCTCCCATAGGAATCATTCTATAGTTAAAGATGAGTATGCCCCGTGGTTGCGCATAGTCCTGTGTGAGAAGGAATTCTTCAGGCCTCTGATGGTAAGGGACCAGACGACGTGCATGGATGGCCCTCCTTGATCTCTTCCCTGAGCTTGAACAGAGCTGATAGTGCGGGTGTCTTTCCTCCGTGACGATGCAAGGGTTCGAGTACTTGGTTTGGAAGGCCGGCCACTTCACAGCCTGCTGCATTGCTTTTCCATGTACTACAAGTACTTTAGAGCCAACTGAAAAGGTTCTGACTGCAGGTTCTGCATCCTTATTTCTTGTCTGTGTTAGCGCGCGGTGTGATCTCCAGCCTTCGGTGGCCAGTAGTTCAACTTCCCTACTCTCTTCATCGATAATATTTGTTTCCATGTCTCTCTGTAACATTCTAGGAGCCCTTCCGTACATTAGCTCGAATGGTGAGCGTCCATTTCTTCCTCTTCTTCGACGGTAGCCGTATAACACTTTTGGTAAGGCATCTTCCCACTGGATTTCATTCTCCACATAGTTTTCGATATTGCTCGTTTGATGGTTCCAACCATCCTCTCCGCTTTCCCGTTGGACATAGGAGCGTATGCGAGAACGGTCTTCAGCTGAATCCCTTTCTCTTCCAAAAAACGAAGCAGTGAAGTTGCAGTAAAACAAAGGGCGTTATCCGAGATGATCCTTTTTGGAAGACCAAACGGTTCAATTATTTCTTTTTCGATGAATCTCAGTACCACCTCAGCATTTGCCTCCTCGACTGCAACTGCTATTGGCCATCCAGTAAGATGTTCCACCCCTATAAGGAGATATTTGTTTCCGGAAGAAGTTTCCTTGAACGGGCCCGCGAAGTCAATTGAGAAGGTTTCAAAGAGACCGGAAACTGGAAAACTTAGAGTTGTCTTATACTTCCGTATTGGAGTGAATTTTTGGCAGTTGTCGCAGCTTTTCACGAAATTATAGACGTCCTTATGGATACCGGGCCACCAGAATCTCTCAGTTACGAATTTTTTGGTTGTTTCGAGATCCCAATGCCCTAGCTCATCATGGAAAGTCCTCAAGATCTTCATTCTTTCTTTCAAAGGGGCCACTAGTCGGGGACCGGCTTTAGTGTGCCGGAAAGTTTCCCATTCCACAATGTAAAAGCCTTTTGATTCCTGCGTACCCAATTTCGTGTTCAAGATCAACCTTTCTCATTTCTAGTCCATCGAGGAATTTGATCAGTCCGTGAATATTAGCTTCGTACTCGTTATCGTTCGGCAACTGCAACTCGGCGACTCCGACGATGTCCTCCGAAGCTTTTTCATTTGGAATCAGTGCGTCCCTCAAGCGGGATAGGTAATCGGCAGGCTGATTATTGCGTCCGGGTCTATACACAATTTCAAACCGATATTCTGCGAAAATGTCGAGCCATCGGGCCAAGCGGTGATGTACATCCTTCTTTTGGAATGCTGTTTTAAGTGCCTGGTGATCAGTTATCAAGACAAATTTCTCGAGTGATAAAAGGTATACGCGAAACTTTTTCAGCGCGAAGACGACAGCTAGCGCTTCTTTCTCGCAGACTGAGTATCTCTTTTCCGCATCATTCAGAGTTCGGCTTGCGAATTGAACAGGGTGTAGTCTTCCGTTTTCATCTTTTTGGGACAAAACGGCACCCAAAGACCGTTCTGAGGCATCTGTCTCCACAACGAATGGTCTCTTGAAATCTGGGTACATGAGAACTGGGGGGACACATAGCTTATCTTTAAGCTCCTGAAATGCAGTTTCCATTTCCTTGTTCCAGTAAAATTTTCCGTTCTTCGTAGTGCTGGCATGTAACGGTGCTGCAGTCTTGGCGAAATCTTTGATAAATCTTCTGTAATATGAGGCCAGTCCTAAGAAGCTTCGGACCTCCGTCTTTGAAGCGGGCCTTGGTGCCAACTTTATTTTTTTCGTTTTCTCTGGATCCACTCTAATTCCCTCTTGGTCGACGATATGACCGAGTAATTGGATAGAAGTTTTCGCAAAGAAGCATTTGCTCAACTTAATTTTCAAGCTATACTCCGATATCCTCTCCACAACTGTCTTGACGTGCGAGATGTGCTGATCCAATGTTTCTGAGAATATGACGACATCATCGATATAGACTCTTGCGAATGGAAGTCCTTTCAAAACCTCGTTCATCATTCTTTGGAATGTAGCTGGTGGCATTCATGAGACCAAAAGGCATCACTTCGAACCTGAACGTACCGGCTTTGCTGGTAAAGGTTGTTTTTTCCTTACATTTTTCATCCAATGGAATCTGCCAATAGCCAGTGTAAAGGTCAATTGAGGTGAAATATCTCCCGTCCTTCAGGTCCTCGAGGATCTCCTCCATGTTCGGAATCGGAAATCGATCGGGTATCATTCTCTGGTTCAGTTGTCGGTAATCGACGCAAAAACGCAGCTTTCCATCCTTCTTTGGTGCGACCACAACTGGAAACGACCATGGGGATGAAACTGGTCGAATAATATCATTTTTCAGCATACTTGTAACATTTTCTGAGATAAATTGGTCATATTTTGGCGGTTGACGTCTAGGCTTGTGGTAAATCGGTTGAGTGTCGGTAAGTTCGAACGAGTGAGTAACCGGTACACTTGCTTGTCTTAAATCTGAAACGCTCCATGCAATTACTTCGGAAGATGTTAACATGTCGGATATTTTCAGTGAGGCGGGGCGGGAAGGTGCTGCACTTTTCCTTGGATTTCTGCCATTTGGCGCCCTTTTTCTTCTTGATCCTCAACCTCAATATTTTGAAGGACCTCTTCCGTCGTGCTCACATCTTCATATATGGAATTCGACGTATTCTTATTTTCTTTGCAAAGGTAATCTTCTTTCATGCTCCGAATTCTGTCCTTTGATTCGATATCATCGCAAAAAGAAACACATTCGGGTTTCAAACTTATCCTAGAATTCCAGTCGTCATCTGTTTCAAACCCGGAATCATAATCGTCCCATGCCATGTTCATTACCCCCGAGGGTACCCTTTTCCACTTCCGAAAGTGTTAGTTGGTTCCGAATCTTCGCTGTCATAGCTAGAAGTGAAATCTTCACTGTCCGTTTCTTTTAAATCTTCAGGATGCGTGCTTTTGTCGAAATCCAGGGGCATCTTCACGGTTCTGCCGTCAATATTAACTGAAACCATTTGGTTGCCCAAGTCAATGCATGTCCTAGTCTTTCCATTGTGGGGCAGCCAATGATTGCATCGAAAGGGAGATCCGGCATGACAAGAAAGTCTACATCAACTTTAGAGTCCCCAAAGAACACGGAAACCTTGTCAACAGTGCCCATGCATTTTGAGACGGTTCCATCCGCTACAGTTATTTTTCGAGTCGTTGGAGTAATTTCGAGACCTAGATCTGTCACCAAAGTTTCTGAAATGAGGTTTGGAACAGCACCCGAATCGAAGAGAGCTTGGGTTTTCATACCCAATACTTTGACTGGTACCAGCTTAAGACGTCTTGGTGCTGTCGAGGCCGATTGAAGAAACAGTTTCTTACCCTTAGCGGACTTATTAGACCTGATAATTTTTTTGAGTTCTTTTCTCGCATCCTCTGCGTCGCCCCTCAAAAGTTGACCAAACGTTATCCCAGTTGGGGCCGATGCAAGCTCAGCCACCAAATTGTACCTCTTCACATACTCTAGTACGTCCTTAGAGATACTCTTAACTTTCTTACTCTTTTTCGTCTTCTTGGCCGGAGTGACTCCCACTCCTGGAACAACTTGATCAGACCTCTTGGTTCGAGGAGGTACAGGTGCTGGGATATGCTCCAGCATTCCATACTCTAGCCTAGGTTTCTTCGATAAAATGTTCCCTTCCCCATCCCTTTTTGTCACATTGACTTGACTAATCTCTTCAGCGATGGATACGTTACCGGCATCCGTCAACCTTTGATCCCTTCTATTTTGTAAGATTTTCACCTCTGGTCCTGACTCACTCCTTGCTTCCGATAAATTTGCTCTTCTGTTGTCTTTAGACCAGCAGTTACTTTCATGATGCCCATATCGACCGCACTTTGCACAACGAGTGTTTCTATGTGGATTATCAGGACACCTGTTTGCAAAGTGTCCAGGCTTGTGACAGTAAGAACAGACTTCTGCGGCCTTAGGGGCCCCAGACTGGTTCTTCTTAATGGTAAGAGTAAGGCTTTCCAACTGCGAGGTTATCATGTCAAGTCGATTATCGAATCGGGTTTCCAACCTTTCTTCCAAGTTTTTGACATCGCTCCTGACAGATTCTAATGCCGCTGCACTAGTAGCCGGCCTTTGATAATTCTTTTCAGGATGTACGATAGACATCGATGTGCGGGTTTCCCTCGGTACCTCACTCAGTGACTGAAACGTCTCCGAATTTTTGACAAATTCTACTATGGTACCCTTCAGTTCATCAAAAGTGTGAGGGCCCTTGATGAGGAGGAAATCGGAGAGCCGCTTATCCCCCATAGCCGCCTTACGCAGCATTCCGTACTTGGCTTGGGCGTTGAACCCAGCCTTTTCATAAAGATCACACAAGTACACCAATGAGCTTAACAAATCGTCGAAGTTGAGCCGGGCCTCTATGGCGGTACGAATCATCTCATCTGGTTCTACCTCCTTAGCATACTCTTTCACAAGCCACTCACATACCTCACCGAAGTTACGCCCATTCCCGTTAAGAGACCACCCGTCGATAAACTTGGACTTATATTTGTGCTTTGCGTCACCATGAAGATAGGCGAAGATACTTGCGGCCTTCTCTTCATCGCCCTTCTCTCGCATCACAACGTTGACATATGTGTAAAGAAACTCCTCAACGTCTTCAGTCTTGCCCCCTGTGAACGTTATACGAGCAGCGTTGAGATCCATGATTACAGAAAAGAAATCCCCCGAAGTGTTCCTTACTACTGCTCAACTCGAATACCTCGGGTGCAACCCCCTCCACAAGAGTACCAAATGATAGGGGTAAATCGGCGGGGAAGAGATCCTCAGAACCAATTACCCTGAGAAGGAGGTGTTGCGAGCGACAAAAGTGCTGCCGTGGTATTGTTGAACGAACAAAAGGGAGTGTATATAGAAGAGAGTTGAGAAGCTACAAGCAAGTATAAAAGGGGCAGGGTCTACCACCGACGCTCTGCGACTAGCGTAAGAAAAAGTTTTCTTGGGTCTGAAGTTGACTCTCAACTTCCTACTACTCGGGGCTTGGCTTGAAGTTGTCTGCCAACTTGCTTTACCTCCACTAAGGGAAGCAGTTTACTCGGCTTATATAGACTTTTGGCTACCCCAAAAGTCTCAAACAAACATACTAATAACCATAAAATGCATTCACGGTAATCGTGTGAACCAGAGAGACTATTAGGAGACATTTCCTCAAATTAAATATCTAGGTGCCATACCCATGCCAGCCACCCATCGGCCAGGGGTGGGAATTGATGTGGCCATTATATAGACCTTTCAGAGCTACTTGTAGTATCACCCACAACCTGGAACTGTACTGACATCTACTATGACAGCGTGTCCTAAAATGAAAAAAATCAACCGATGAATTTGCCACACTCACCCAAATTAAAAATATCTTGCAAATTCAAAAACTGTAAAAATATCTTCCCAATTCCGATACTGTATACAATCATGGTCCTCATATAGATTTTTTTCGTGTGCGAATTTGCGCACATCAGAGTGCTCGTGGGGAAGACGCCACTCAACGAGCATTCCTTCACCTCCACATGTGCAGTGCTAAATGACGTGGCAAGGAACGTGGCTGTGAGGGTACTGGAGACGTACGGAAAGGTGCGGGGTGTTTTGATGCAAAAGCACGCTACAGCAGCCGTCATGTCCAATGCGGCCTGCTTGATGGCTGGCCTGAAGGTAGCATTTTAGGGAGCGTAGTTCCTTCCCCATTACTGTGTCGGTATACCCATTTTGGGTCCATTGTGGTTGTCTGGAAAACCATGGGATAGATAGCATATATCTTCCAAGAGTAAAACACCCAAACGTTCCCCCCTCCACATGCTGCCCACGGCTGTCCTCCGTCGCTGTCTTCGAGGATAGCGCGGATGGCGGGACCCCAAGAGCCAACGGATCGCCCTCCGAGAGCGCCTTTGTCGTGCGCACACGGGCTCGCAGGGGGGAGCACTCTGGGCCGAAGCTCTCGCAGGTCATCAAGCTCGGCTTGAATGGTGGGAAGGAAACACCCTGTATGCCCAAAACAGTCCTCGGCGATATCGGGCGCGCCCGTCGTGCAGAGGCCCTTTGCGCTGATGCGCGATATGGTAAGGCAATGCGCACCCTCCACAATGGCCCGCTCGCCGACGTCAACGACACGGCGACGATTCAGCGGCTCCGGGATCTGCACCCGTCCCCACCGCGCCCTGTCTCGCCGCTCTCGGAAGGACGCATCCCGCCGCCCCCGTGCATCACCGAGGCTGCTGTGGAACACGCGGTCCGCGGCGTCCCGAGGGACACCACCGCCGGACCCGAACGAACGCCGTCCCACTGGTTCCACCTCCTGGATAAGACTCGCGTCAGTCCTGAAGCCGGCGTGACCGGTCTGCGTGTCCTGACACACCTCGTTTCCCGGCTCGCACGGTGGGAACTCCCGGACGCTGTGCTCCCCCTCGTGGCAGCGGCGACGCTCCTCCCGCTTCAGCCGACTCCCGACAAGGTCCGCCCGATCGCCATCGGGTCTGTGCTTCGCAGTACAGTGACGAAGGCACTGCTCCCGGCCACAAAAGCCGATTCACACTCGGTTCTGTCGCCGCATCAGACGGCCAATGGGGTTAAAGCCGGGTTGGACTCTATTGTCCACGACACCCGCACGACACTACGCCGCTTCTCGACCACAACGAACGTCGTCACGGTCCTCATAGACGCCAACATCGCCTTTAACCGCGTTGATTGGCAGTCTGTGGCTGTACCACCTCCCAATGCTCGCCCGTCGCTAGCCCGCTTCGCAAACATGTTCTACGGCCGAATGCAACCGCCAGTGCTTGTCCCGAACCGGGATCGCACCGTCATACCAAGTGCCCAGGGCACCCAACAGGGTGACCCGGCCAGGATGTTGTTGTTCTCGCTAACGAGACAACCCCTCATCCGTCGGGTTGATGAGATCGCCAACATTGCTCCCTGCCAATGGTACGCTGATGACGGCACGATTGTCGGGACCCTTGGTGGCATCCGTCAGGCGCTCAAGCTCCTCGCCCGAGATGGCCCCACGGTTGGCTTCCATGTCAACCCACGTAAGACACGGATATATTGGCCTCACGTCATCATGCCTCCGGATCGAGCACCCTCATAGAGAATTCCCTATCGCAGAATGCTCGCGGGACGGCATTCCGCTCCTAGGGCCCCCAATGGCAACAAGACGTTCACGGAGAGTTTTCCCGCGGTCCAGGATCGCTCAGTGCGCGGCCGCACCCTGGACCGCCTCCTGCTGGTCCGCGACGCCCGCGCCCGGTTCCACATGTACCGGATCTGTGCCTCTACATGCCTCCTATCGCATGCATTCAAGCTCTCAGATTCGCGCTTAGATGAGTCCGCCACAGAAGAATTTGATGATCTACAACGGTCATCATATGAAAAGTTACACGGCATCGCACTCACGGACCGAGCCTGGGACCAACCTGCCTCCCTATGCACCTCGGAGGTCAGGGCTTCGAAAGCAACGCCTCGTGCCTCCATGGCACTGCCGCCGCCAGCATCATAGATGCTGCGCCCGCACGGCAGCGGACTTCCGCATATGCTGATAGGGGTAAATCGTCGGAGAAGAGATACTTAGAATCAACTACCCCAAGACGGAGGTGTTGCGAGCGACAAAAGCGCTACCGTGGTATAGTTGAACGAATACAAAGGAGTGTATATGGGAGAGAGTTGAGAGGGCTACAAGCAAGTATAGAAGGGGCAGGGTCTACCACTGATGCTTTGCGACCAGCTTAGGAAAATTTTTCTTGGGTCTGAAGTTGACTCTCAACTTCCTACTACTTGGAGCTTGACCTGAAGTTGGCAGACAACTTGCTTGACCTCTGAAGGAGGAAGCACTTTACTCAGCTTATATAGACTTTTCGGCTAATCCTAAAGCCTCAATCAAACATACTAAATACCATAAAACGCATAAAAGGGCATCTGGTGGATGTGATTGGCCAGAGGGAAGATATTAGCAAGGAAAATATCTGTATCTACTCCTCACAATCGTCATCCCCAAGATCAGAACCAAATAAATTGTCCAAAATATCCATAATCTCAATGCAATTCCTACAAATTCCGTCGAACGGCTCAGAATGATAAATGGCTTCATCAGACATATCAAGATCCTCCAACCCTTCCTCGCGACCCTCAGCCTCCGTTCCGACCCCATTCGAAGAATCCTAGATGTCGATCACGCCTTCACTCTCCCCTCCATCCCCCACAGCAACTTCCCCACGATTATACACCATAGGTTCCCACGGAGCTACAAAGTCTTCCTCATCCTCGGATCCCTCCACGTCCGACTCAGTCCCATCTTCCTCCTCCTCCTTCGCCTCCTCCAAGAAGTGCCGACGAACCCACTCCCGAACACGCTCACGGTCCATCCTCCTGAAGTAGTTGTCGTAGTCTGTTGGCCCATTATTCATTAGAGCTAGGCCGTTGATGGGGCGAGAGGGGCGGTTTTTGGTGATGGGGGCGGAGGGGCGAAGGTTGTTCATTTTGATAGACGTTGGGAATGGGAGGCAATGTAGGGTCTTTTGGGTGTATCGGGGAGGGGTGATGAGTAAAATGATCGGGGACATTTGGAACTTGGAATAAAGGGGTTTAAATAGGCTCCCGGGGCAGGTTCTTTAGATTAGGAATAGGTAAAATAAATCTCCAAGGGATTTTGCAGTAGTGCATTTGCGCCCTTCTTCTCAAAAAAGGCGAATTTAGAGGAGGAGGTAAGTTAAAAGGGAAAAGGAACTTGATTCGGGGTCGACTCAGAGGGTTAAATACAGTATAAAAATATCTAATAAAATGGAAGTAAATTTAGAAATGACGGTGGGAGAAGTTAGGGGCGGGATCGTTGTAGTTTGCTGGATTACACGAAGGGAGGACCATTTCTTGTATTACATGACGGGAGGACCATTTTTTTGTATTACATATGCCACGGCGCGTGCTTGTTCAATAGCTTCGGGTCGCTTCTACGGCAGCCGTTCTTCCTCCTCAGTCAGTTTGGGCCTTCTCTCTGCCGTTTAGCCCTGCCTTTCCCGGGATAGTCGACCTCTCGACCCTGGACCCCCAACTCTAGCTGCTTCAACCCACCAACACTCTAACCCTTCTCAAACGGTGCAGCAAAAGTCGCGGGCATGAGTACATTGGTACGAAGAATCCTGGCGAATGCCCCAAACCCGACCACCCATACGACGCCGACATTCGACATCGCATCAGTGGCTTTGCGTTCCTCTGCAGTCTCGCTGCGGGGTTTCTCTTCCCTCACCCCAGGGCAGCTACGAAAGGTGCACACCACACACTGGCCAGACGATGCTCCGCCGTCACCTCGGGCTGCCAGTGTATGATGACGCCATTGCCCTCAACTGCCACCACTGTGACCACCCTTTATACACCCTCGGGGATCACGCCGCCGACCTCTGCTGCCCTGGTTTCGGCCGTCTTCACCGTCATATCTCGCTATGTAATGCGATTGCGACGCAGGTCACCCGCGCCGCGGGTCTTGATACTCGGCAAGAGGTTCCGTTCCTCGTCCCGGGCACTGAGCTCCGGCCCGCCGATATCCTTTTACAACTGTTCCCAACCCCGGAAGGCACAAGGATGCGCCCCATTGCCTGTGACTTCACTTTTGTCTCACCGTTCGAGGCCGCAGTTCGCACCAAGGCGACCCAGATTGCCGGAGGCGCTGCTGAACTGGCGGCCTGCGACAAGGTTACAACCTTGGGACGTAAATTCGTCCTTTGCCTCCACGCTCCCTCAAATTGCCCATCTTCTGCGCCCTACACGCCCAGCTTCATGTTTCGACCTCTGGCGTTGAATTCCCTAGGTGCCCCTTCCCCTGGTACAATTGCGTTTATCGAGGAGTTAGTTCCGCAGATCGAGTTCAAGTGTCACTCAACACCTGGTGTTATCCGCCGCTGTATTTACCAGCCGATGAGTTGCACCTTCTGGTCATTCATCGCTGAAGCTATCCTGTCGCGAGCCCCAATGCGCATGGACGACGAAGTACATCCTGTTAGATCTTAACCGTATAGTTAGGACGTGCGCAGTCCCCATTAAATACTAAACGCGTTAAACTTCTTTCTTTAGAATTTTGAAAAACCAGCTTGCTGGAGCCTTCGCATCGTAGTTAGTTGGCCCGAGAACCATCACGGAGACTCTCTGTCACTCCAGGTGTTACAAAAATCATGTACACGTATCACCTTGTGTACATGTGAAAAACCGGGAACTCTCAGGTACCAGGCCAAACACTGTTACTCCTTTTGTGAACCTAATCGCTATGGATTAGCCGCAAGTCTCCCCGGAGTCCCTTTCGCAAATGTTGCTTCAGTTGCAGCATAATCTCGAGCATGCAAATAACCAGATTGTGGCACACAGATCAGAGCTTTCTATTGCAGCGCAAAAGGTATCTTCCTTAGAATCTGAACTCTTTAACGCCCGAAAACAGGCCAGTTCGTCAAATAATGCACGAGTAGATAGTCAGCCTGGTCCACTACATTCACCGGGAAAGGATCAATTGGCAACAGGTGTGGCCAGAAGGACAACTACCTCGGAGTAAATGATGGTAATGGACCTCTACACATAGAAATCAGCTACTTGGATGGCAATGCCCATGAATTGTGTATGTTCCACTCCAAGACAACAGAAGGGAAAGGAATAAATTCCTGAAAGACCCAGAGGGATGCTTTGATCCAGTGTTTTGAAACACTGAACAAGGAGAAGATCGCTCGAGACAAACTCGACCACTGGAAACAAGTCAAAGACGTTCCTACCTTCAACGAACACTTCATCAAAATTATACTCGACATCCCCGATTTGGAGTGAAAGACCAGATGGATAGTTTCTCTCGCGGTTTAAAGCCCTATATCTGGAAGACATTTTGCACCAAATAATACGTCAACCTCTCGGATCTAATGAGGGATGCTGGGCGAGTGGAGTCGGCGTATCGGCGTTGTGGACCCGGTAACCTACCAAAGTATTCTGGAGGAAAGAATGGAAATGGAAGCTCTTTTGCTGGAACCAGCAGTCCAGTACCGATAAGAATTGGGAACATAGAAGTGATTTCGGCATTGAAAATAAACACTTGTAATTTACAGAAGCTTGACAAAGAAGAACGTGAAAGATCTATTGGCGAAGGTCTCTGTCTCAGGTGCAGAAAGACAGGCCACACGGCCAATAACTCCCCAAGAGCCCGGAGGACCTTATTGAGGATCCCCAGTCAGTTAGAGTCATTGTCTCTCTCTTGGGAAGGCATGAATGGAAGCGCAAATGTGCTGTTGAAGGGCTGATGTACTTGTGGCGGGCCCCCCTTGGCGTTTCATTGCAACTAAATGACTATGCGCACTCTCCACAAGATCAAGGTCCCCCCAAATCTCTCCTCATAACACCTACCTCATCGAACTCGGCTAATTCAAACTAACCCGCCGTTAAAACCCTAAGGCATCGCGTGACACCCTCTACTCACTTTTACCTTCCGTTGCCTACATAACTATCAAGGCACCCACGACCAAACTCCTTCCACGGCAGCTCTGTACTTACTTTCTGCTCTCAATTCGGAACGCCCCACCAGGCTTCACTTACACCGAATCAATCGCCGCAATCTCCGAACGGGCAAATCCATTCGCTTCCTCTCCAAAAACATTCGCCGAGACCACAGAAGACGCCCCATTCTTCGTTCGATTCCCCATTGGTTCCCTAGCCTATCATTCTGATCCATATTTGCTTGTCCATCCCGGGGCCAACATTGATGATCTCTCACACACTCTACCAACTTGGCCACTTAAAATTACCTCATCACATGTACTTGCGCTTCCGTGAGGTCCTGTTATCGCCCCATAAAGGAGAATACCCAGTACCAACGAGAGGAAAGAGGGGAGTTAATAGGACGAAAGTCAAGAGATTTATTGTGGCGCCAACTAACTCGCTTACCTTGCGGTTCAGGCCCGAGCAGCCCGCTTCTCACCGCCTCTCGTTATATTTGCCTACTTCTAGTTCCGTAATCCTTATTTAACTCCTTTATCGATCTTTATCTACTTGTAGCTAACTTATCTATCTTTCATACGCATCAGCTTGCTGGGTCACCCCTTCTTACTTTTTGTTGGATCTGCACCCCCTTGTGCACATGGGACGGAATTAGGCTCTTTCCAGATCTCGAATCTCCCGTCCCTTATCAGTTTTGCCCTATTTTTCCTCCAGCAACATCCGATTTACTTTTCCAGCTAGTACCTTTACTAATTATATCTCAACCATAGCTCCTTGGAAGTGAATCGACTCCATGTGTTTCTTTTCCTTAAATGCGTTTCCTTGATGGCCTAGTATTCCCCACCAAGCGGCGCGCGGGGATGGCCTTTCTGGTCACTCGACCAGATGACGAGACCAGCTCGTATCGCTGATGATCCCCCTTGATTACCCAGCACGGTTCGTACTAAAACGACTCAAACGCCAGCAACTTCCAGGCCCTAGCGAAGGCTGACCCATGTGCAACTAGCACTTTGCCTCCATGCCCGGACCGTTTGACCTCTCCTTTAGCCTTTCACGGAGTGCGCGCCATTTCCGCAACAGCAACTCTCACGCTACCTCCCCCAACACTTCGAACAGGCGGGGACTTGAATTGCCTTCTCCCAGAAGGTCTACCACGTCACTTGCCATCATCTTCGGCTCGATCGGATACAGTAATCAGAACGGCAAATTGACATCCCCGCGATCATGTCGTCGACAGCCGTACAAGACTTTCGGCATACGCTCCGCTCACTCGCCTCCATTCTGCGCGACTGACCTTTTAATTGCGTACTTTATAGTCCCGAACATCCTCTCGGTCCTTATATTTGCTATACGGGCGTACGGGAGGACGGCTTTCCCATCCATCCGGTGCTTCTCCATTAACTCCTGGATGTAAGCTGCTATCAAAGCTGTAGCTTTGTTCAAAACTATTCTCCCCGGGGGCTCGAACTTCTCAATAATTTACTTCTCAACGAACTCAATGGAAACATCGGAGGTTGAGCGTTCTGTTGCCTAAGGTACTGGTCAGCCCGTAATGTGCTCCACCACGATTAAAGCAAACTAGTTTCCCTTGATGACTTGAAAAAGCAAAGTCCAATGAAAACGTTTCGAACAACCCAGTAACGTGTGTTCTAATACTCGGATGATAAGTCGGTAACCTTCGAGCGTTTTAGCAGCCTGTGCACGCCTTGACGTGTTCTATTACATCCCGATACACCCTAGGACACCAAAACAGATGTCTCACGAACTTTCTTGTAGAACCCACATCCCAATGACCCATATCATCGTGAACCGTTTTCAATATTTCAGCACGCTGCCTGATAAGGGGAACAAAGCGCAGTCCATCCGTCTCCCGTCGGAACAGAGTGTCGTTCCAAATTATAAATCTCTCCGCATTTTTTCGCATGGCGGTCTTCAACTTCAGGTCTGTCTCTTGAACACTTTCCCCGGCCAAAAACCTAGTTATGTCCACGAGGCCAGCAGATAACTTTGGATCGTCCTACTGCATCGTCTTCACGAAACTTTTCGTGTCGTTTCCTCCTCTTGAAGCCTCAAATTCCACGAAAGGTCTGTGAGAGAGATAATCAGCCGCCCTATTGGCCTTTCCAGGCCTTTACTTAATCTCTAAGTCGTATTGAGCCATTCAATCCATCTAATTCGCCAATCTCTCATATATATCCTTTATCTTGAAAGCCGTCTGCAGGGCCTGATGTTCATTATATACTAAGAATGGCTTGTCAGACAACAGACACATACGAAACTTATTCAGAGCGATCACGACGGCGAGTGCTTCCCGTCTGATGGTATTGTACCGAAGGTCCTGCTCCGCCATTTTCCGAAATGCGAACTGTACCAGATGCAATTTTCTATCCTCTTTACTATGCTAGCGAACCACTCCTATTGCAGTCGAAGAAGAATCCGTCTCCACCACGAAAGGGGAGTCGAAATCCGGGAACGCGAGTACTGGGGACGTCGTCAGCTTCTCCTTCAATTGATCGAAAGCCATCTGCATTCCCGTGGTCCACTCAAATGCATTCTTAACGGAAGTTGGTAAGCTATCTGCGAAGTTCCGTATATAGCGTCGATAATACCCTGCCAACAAGAGAAAGTTCCTCAGTTCAGTCATATTTTCCGGCACAGAGTCCTCCACAATACCTATTATCTTGTCGTGTTCCACCTTCACACGGCTCGAATTGACAATTTGGGGTGGAGCAGTTTCACTTCCGACTATGCAAAGCTGCACGTGGTAACTTTCAGCTTCAACCTTGGTTCTTAGATCCGCTTGAACACCTCTTTGCAGTGAGTTATGTGTTCGTGTAACGTCTAAAAGAGTATTAAAACATCTTACACGTAAACCTAGGAAATCAGTAGCCCGCGGAGAAACTCGTCTATCATCTTTTGAAACGTCGCTGAATCATTCATGAGTATAAACGGCATCACCTCGAACATATACGTTCCATATCGAGGGACGAACGTCGTCCGTTCCTTGCATGGTCAGATATTCTGAGCTGACATTATCCTGTCTAAAGTTCCAACGTCGTGAAGAACTATGCTTCAGAGAGTTCGTCAAAATTTCCTTCAATTTTTAGTAGCGGCCAGGGGACTTCTTTTATAATCCTGTTCACCTGACTATAATCAACGCAAACCGAGGTATTCTGTCTTTCTTAATGGCGATCCTTACCAGAAAAGACCAGGCGGATCTCGACGGTGTGATGATTCCAGCATCCAATAATTCATTCACTTCTTTCCTTAGTACTTGGTTATGCATTGGTGGCATTCTGCGGGCTTTTGAATGTATCGTATTATCATCCGTCAACTCGAAATAATGTACCACCAGCAATCTAGCCGGCTCCAGATCATGTGCGTTCCACGCTATTACGTCCGTTTCCTTTAGCGCAACCACCAACTTCTCCTGGTTCTCCTCCTAGAGATGATTCATCCTTGAAACGAGAAAACGGCGTGATCCGCTCTCCCATCTTCCTCGGTATTCCCCTCCTCCAACATTAGGCCCTCTAGATCGGGCTCATACGGTTCCTTGTTTCAAGTCGCCAGCACCAATTCATGATCGTTTTTCGACCCACCATCTCTGACGCCTGACACTGATGAAGACGAGACAGGAAACTGCTTTCTATCACAATCTCCAGGGGATGTTAAATTCTCTCTATCAGTTAGCATCCCGTCAATCACCGGGGGCTCACCAAGGAGCAGTAACAAAGCCTTATTTTTCCCATCCGCCAGGATGACCCGCTGCCTCCCGCTATCCAAGTTTGCATAGATTGTAATGCTAGACTGCCAATAATTGTGTCAAAGGCGCGTTATGTACCACTAGAAGACACGAAGCACTACCAGGGGTTCAAAGGAAACTGGAACTTTCTCTAAAACAACCAATAACTTCAGCCACCGTTCCATCTGCGACGCTGACCTGAAGATCCGAAGCCATCGGAGCGAGTGCCAGTCTCTCGCAAAAGTCCCAGGACATTAGGTTTGGAACTGCACTTGTGTCAACAGGGCTTGCGTCTCCGTTCCATAAGCCTTCACAGCTACAACCTTAAACCGACGGGAGAGTTCAAGGTGACTTATCATGGACGCCTGAGTCGTCGTGACAGGTTTGCACACAAGAGGCTTCAACTACTTCCTTAATTAATCCGCGTCTCCACGGAGAAGCTACCCATGTTCATTCCTGAAGAGGTTAAAGCCACATCCACGACCACATTACACTTGTCTACGTGGTCCTGGAAGTATTTTGATGCATTCTTGTTCTTTCTTGACTTTATTTTCTTCTTCCTTGGCTCCGGCACGACCATCAGCGGGCGAATGAAAGGGGTCTTATTAGTCAGCGCGTCTTTATTCATTATGTCGTCCCTGCGCTGCTTCGGAAGGGCTTGACCGTCGGCATTCCTCTTTGCTGTGGCAGAAATATCGCCCTTTCGAGAGTTATGGACTTCTTTTCGAAGCGCTTAACGGTTTGAGACAGAAAAGATGAATCATCACCTTGGCCCGAAGCAAGTCGACAAATACGAAACGGCAGTGAGCATCCCGTACCGAGAAAAAATATTTATCTCCATTTAGTGATTGTGTCTCCGCATATCATTTCACTTCCTCACCTAGGTTGAGTTTCCAGCAAACCGTTATCGGTATTTTCCTTTGATTAATTCCTGACAATTGGAGAGGTTTTTTAGTTTTTTGTGAGCACAGATATGCACTCGCTTCTTGATTATTCTAGGAAGTGCTATGTTTTCGAGTTAAATGTGCCACACAGTCGAAGGTGCCACAGAGACGCAAAATACTTCTGGCATGTTCTGCTTCTCTTCCCCGGAGCGTAAACTTCTTCGGCATTTTCAGATTCTAGCTCGTCGTCATCTGAAAAGTCACCCGCGCTTTCATCTCAAAACCCTTTTTCAGATTCAATCGATAAATCTGAGTCCTATGCGGAAGAATTCTCTTCGAATGATATTTACAAAGTCTCTGTTTTCGATGATTATCCTTCACATTCCAATTCGGTTTCATCCCTGGTGTACTCATCATTTTCGCTCGAAAGAATCGGCTGCGTTTTCCAAATCTTCCTTTCCCATTGCCGTAGAGAAAACATTATTGCTCAAAATGACCATCGTGGACGTTTCATTACTGCCAGAGCGAGACTAACGGTTTACCAGTGTGGTATTATTGCGGAGATGACAGAGTGTGATGACCGTTCTCGTTTATGGGATTGGGATTTAGCTAGGTGTAATCCGGATTGCCGCTAATCACTAACTGGTGTAGTCGACAGTGTAATTTAGCTAACTGTAATCGTATAGATAAAAAAAATAGTCGTCTGGGGCCCAAACCCCAGAGCTCGGTCTATATATGAGGCCAAAGACGACCCCACTTGCCAACAGTAAAGCCACTTGCCAACAGTAAAGCCAAGGCACTTTTACCTGTGAAACGTTCCTTAAAGGTGAACCGTCCTCGGTTAGCCGTCGTTCCCGCATAGTTTTCCCTCTCGTCTCTCCCGATTCGGTCATTCCTACTAGTTACCGCTCTATCGCGCGTCTACGACGAATTCCTCTGCACCCTTTGTTGTGCCAGTTTTCCTTTTCCCCTGCGTTCCCTCTGTTGAGCTGGGTCATACTTCGGTATTTGGGGTTAAAGAAGCTGATCTATCGACGCTTTCAGTGATCTCTATACCAATTACCGCGGGTGGGGTTTTATCCAACAACCAGAATGGAATAATGATTTTTTATAGTGTATAACAGCCCATATAAGTCCTTATTTGTGCAAACATTTACGTTAAACGTCCTTCCGAGATCGATGGGAAGTTTTTTTTCTGATATTATATTCTTTACCACCAGTACCGCAAAGTAATACTAGGATGATTGACATTTACAGGGCAACCAATGGTTCGGGCAGATTCACCTCCATAATATCACAACTATTTTCCACATTTGCTCCAAATTTCCCCTTCCCAATTGCAGTTAAAGTGAATTCTCCAGCCAGCGAAATAATTACGTGGCATGATTTTTTTACACTCACCCACCATGGCTTGGCGAACACGTGTGACAATGGTCAACTATCGAATGGCACCATATCCAGTTGCCTGTTGGGTTTTTATGTTCTCTATTGCAATTAATTGTCCTCATTTCCCTTTGTCGTCCCTTCTCTTTGTCTTTTTCCATCGTTTTGTCCTATTTCGTGTTTTCGTCGGCTATATTTGATACGTTAATAGTATTTTTCGCAAAATTATACTATTTGCAGGTTTGGTAGGGTTAATTCAGCAATCCAATGTTTTACTATTCGTATTTCGACAAGTTCTCAATCAAACGACCATGAACCTATTTCTATGAACCATTTTAAGACAGTGTCTGGACTGCCGCCGCTACCATTTGGAGTTGGTCTGCATCAAAATACGCCTCACGTATACCGATAACCAGGGTGTCGTCTACATCGTTACCTATCACGCATAATTACTCGACCAATGCTGCTATTCCGGCTATGTGCTTGGCTAAATTCAGTCGGAAGTTTGAGTACCGAATCGAAACAAGTTCTGAGATTTTGGATATAGTGTGCGCAGTAAATCCAGAATAATGCCTCACTTCGAGCTTGAAAATCTTCTTCTGGAGCTTCCCAATAACGGACTGAACAACATAAATCGGCTGATCAGCAAGTACTGAAATGATTATGAATCTTTCCTGGATGTCTCGTTATGCATTCTTGCTGGCATTGAGGTCGCTATTCCGAGCGGCCTAATTTTGATGGAGTCCTTTGGCAATTCTTACTTTTTTTGTCGAGATCTTTAATTAGTACCTTATCGTATAATTTTGAGAATTTTATTCAATTGGTTAGAATTTTGTAGGTCTACAATACGTGATTGGTGTTGAAATAAATTCCTCAAACTGAAAGAAATATAGTTCCCAAACGAAAAAATTTTGAAACAGAGTTATTCGAGAAAACCTGTGGACATCACCTATCAATTTTTTGTAGTCATTATGGTCCTAGACTGGAAGCAAACGTTCCTAATAGAGGATATTCTGTTGCCCGTTCCTGGGTTTTCCCGTTCTCCCGATCGGCGAACTCATTTTATTTCTTATTAAGACTTATTGGTCTACGTTTAAATCAATTGCTAGGTTGAACCTCTACTGAACTTCACTTCATCCGAATTTTGTCTAGGAGTTTGCCTACAATGGCGTTATGGTGCATAAAATCCTCATCAGTAAAAAAACCGAGCAGAATTTTTACGTGGTTCTCAGGAAATCAGCAAGAGCATTAGCCGCGTGTGAATGGCTTGCAACACAAGAAAA
This sequence comes from Kappaphycus alvarezii, assembly GCA_002205965.3. NCBI lineage: Eukaryota > Rhodophyta > Florideophyceae > Gigartinales > Solieriaceae > Kappaphycus > Kappaphycus alvarezii. The sequence continues at coordinate 54,960 of NADL03000212.1, forward strand.
ATCAAATTTCTGTGCCAAAGTTCTTCGTAACAAAAAAAATGTCCATATTGGGTTTTAGTTTCGATGAATAAAACGGAGGGGAATTTCCCATTAATTCTTGACATGATCTTGAATATCCGCCGGGTATAATTTATTGTAAGTTCATAACTATTTCATACAAATCAGCAATCAAAAGTTTTAGCTAACATTAGAGTATCATTTCTGTGTTTACGTTTAAAGTTACGTTATAGAGCCAAAATTGATTTGTTGAAAAATATTTATTAGGGTTAACAGTAATATTTTTCTACTTTAAGAAACAAGATTCACCTTGCGTTCCTCTTTTTATTTCACATTTGAAGATTCTTTTGTGACACGAATTATTGTAATACAGAATCTTTGTGTAATGGCTGATAATTTAAGGCTCAAATAAGGGAATAGAAGTAATAGATGATATTATTTCTCAATAAAACTCCCTTTTGATCATAGAAAACGCCGAGAAAATTAGCTGCTCTATTTAAGCTCTTTGAATAATTGTTACAGCTATTTTTCCTCAATAAAAAACGTCAAATGAAAATTTTCGGCAAATTCTTCTTTTCAAGCTCATAAAAAGACTGCACCTGATCACGCTTTCTTCTGAGAAAAGTATGGGAGAGGTGTGGGCTGATTGTGAAAGCAACGAAAATTCTTGTACTTCCCTATTAGCGCAATCGGAAGCTTCTTTTTTCCATCTACATTTGTGCAAACGCATGACGTGAGCTGATCTTTGGCTTTCATATTCTTAGTTCCTCGAGCAATTTTCCGACTTCCAGTTTCCATGATGTAGGTTCTCCGCGGTAGAAATCTGAAAAATAAGCCGGTTTAATCCACATTAAAAACGTCAAGGGGGTCGTAGTCACGCAGTTTGTTTCGAAGTTCTTTCATTTTTGGATCTACCTTTTCAAGATCAACACTACCTGCTTGACTATTTAATATAGCTGAACGAAGATTTTGTCGCACAGTAAAACGGCACGACCAATACTCTGAAAACTCTCGGGACGAGCTTACCGATCTGCGGTTGGGGAAACTACGCAGGGACGGTGAAGACGCGATAAAAGCCAAAGGGGAACTAGTACCGTGCGGAGTAACCGGCAGTAAAATAGAAGTAGTAAAAGTAGTTGGGTTGTTCCGAGACGGAAGGGTGCTTACCACTTTACTTGATGGGCACCGGAAAGATATCGCAGTTAAATATCTGCTAAGTACGTCCGGAGTCCGATAGAGCCTTGCACTGTAACCCTAATTGTCCTGTGCACGCTCCCCCAAATTTCTTCAAATTTTTACGCATTACACTAAACCCGCTGTACAGTGTTGCAATTACTATCCTTACATTACGGTCTACACGCCTTTGTACACTGCCCAGCAATGTTCCCGTTTCGGTTTGCGCCGCACACGTCATTCCTGTCAACCCCTAAGTACAGTCCGGGTTCTGCCATCACCTTTTCATCACTCCACTTCGGTGTTCACCGCGAGGGTGCACTACACCACAGTTTTTATAACATAGAATATCAGAAAATGAATACCGTTGGATACTGGAGACTGAGAACTTCTCGCCGCAATGATCGCTCTACCGTAATGTGCTGTTTACGTCAGAGGCACAAAGTTCACTCTTAGGACGGACCAACAACTAATCAGGTACCTGCAATCGAAGGCGAAGCTATCAGGCCGGCAAATGCGTTGGTTGGAAGAACTAAAAAGCTTTGACTTTAACGTTGAACACATCTCAGGCTCGAACAATTCTGCCACAGATGCTCTCAGTCGTTGTGTCCACAGACCACAGTTCAAATCTCTACGTTTGGAAGAAAGTTATCTCTTAAGAGAAATTCAGATGGCATATGACAAGGATGAATGGGTTCACAATCTCTTTACTGTTTTGAAACAAAATCAGCCCCCTCCAAACCGCAAGACAGCCAATTTCTCTCGCAAATATATCCTGAGAAGAGACACACTGTACTGGATTGACAATAATGTGAAACGACTGTAGGTCCCGGAAAAACACAATACTCAGAACAAGAGCAATCGAAACAGTTCACGAACCGATACACTTTGCCACTGAGTAGACGTACTATGCATGCGCGCGATACTGTTACTGGAAAGGAATGCACAACGAAATTGAGAAATTTGTTATAGCTCGTTCAGAATGTCAGAAAAACAAAGACAAACAACGCTGCACGAAAAGGATTGGTACAGCCACATGAGACTCCTGAAAAGTGTTTGGAGGTAATTACTGCAGACTTCTTCTCTGAGTTCCCGAAGAAACAGAGAGGAAACTAATCTGTCCTTTTCATTGTCGATAAGTTGTCCAAACATGCAATATTCATTCCGACAACGAAGAAAATCACTACAACTGAGGTTGCTCAGCTGTTCATCTACAACGTTTTTTCGGGATACCGCACACCAAAAAAGTTGGTTCTTGATCGTGATAAGCTCTTTAAGTCGAAGTACTTTCGAGGTTTTAATGAGCTTTTCAGCATTACGCTCAATATCGCGACAAAGGATCATCCTCTGATAGACGGGCAATCAAAGAATATGATCAGAACTTTGGTCCACATGATCCGGAACTTAATCCAAGAGAATGCTACAAACTGGGACAACATACTATGTGAACTTGAGTTCAACTATTACTCTTCCCGAAACAAAAGCAATGGGCTAACGCCATTTGAAATTGATCTAGTTCGTATTCTAGACTTCATTCCTTCTCTTTGATTGAACACTTGCAAATCCAGTGTCAGGCAGCAACTACAGACGCAGACAAACGAAGGAATTTTCGACAGTTGCTTCTTGATAATCTGTCAAACGCCACAACAGCTCAAGTCTTTTACGTTAGCAGAACTCGAGTAGACACCGAATTCCAAACAAACTATTTGGTCATGCTGAAGATCGAAGGCACTGGCATTTCATCTCGCTCTTATCTACCGAAAATATGCCAGTCGATATTTATGGGACCTTTCAGAGTGTTAGAAGTCTTGAGACCTGCAAAGTATCGGACCAAATTACCACCTTCGATGAAAAAGGCACACAATGTATTTCATCTGTCCAAATTGAAGAAGTTTATTCGTGATGAAAATGACAAATCATCTCTTTCCGTGGTTATTGATGCCGAAGGAAGCCTCGACCAAGAAGCTTTCGCTATGCTTGACAAGAATAAAGTAAAATATTGACAATTCGAGGCCTACAGATTAGAAGAAGCTATTTAGATGCCAATATCCGAACTCAAGCACTGCCAGGAGATAATTCAAAAATTCAAAGATTCTCCGAGGTCCTCACATTCAAAAGGAGGTTGACTGCAAGAGATTTTTCTTGCTATCAATATCTTGGCAACCGTTTAGTCGCCCTGATTTTCAGACATCCTTTTATTTCAAGAGTTCATAATCAATCCTGAACTCTTGCTTTTCTCTCAGTATTATTTAAGCTTGTCTCTCTTTCTCATCATAGTAGAAGAGAGGGCGATCCTTTTTGTCATTATTATTGAAACAGAGTGCCCGCACACTCTTACAGTATGTTTGTTTGAGACTTTAGAGTTAGCCAAAAGTCTATATAAGCTGAGCAAACTGCTTCCTCTTGTGGATGTCAAGCAAGTTGCCATAAAACTTCAAGTCAAGTCCCGAGTAGTAGGAAGTTGAAAGTCAACTTCATATTCAAGAACTATCTTTTCTTACGCTGGTCACAGAGCATCAGTAATAGCCCTTGCCCCTTTTATATTCTATTGAAGCACTCTCAAATGTCTCCCTTACTCCCCTCTTTCTGTTTGCTCAACTATACCACGGTAGCTCTTTTGTCGCTTGCAACATCTCCTTCTTGGGTAAATGATTCTGACTATCTCTTCTCCCGACGATTTACTCCTACAAATATACCGGGCCCCAACCGACCACATCTTTCAAACAAAAACAACCAAACATTTCCCCCCTTCTTAGATCCAAGCGGCCATCACGCGTTGACCTGCAAATACGAAGACTGCATGCGTCGTCGATATCACGTCTGTAAAGGAGTTGGGATCGTCGCCCTTCTCGAGCATTCGCTCCTCCACCAGGTTCCCAATTCGTCTGAGCATTCAGAGCCCCCGCGTTTCCGATGGACATCTATATTTCCCCTGCACATAGGCTTCACAATGCCATCGCCGTCGACGTTATTGTTGCACACTCCTCCGCCCGCCGCCATATCTCGCCAAGTACGGTTACCGCAGGCGCTGCTGCGAAACTCGCAGAGCGCGACAAACATCGTCATTACAGCGATTACTGTGGCCAAAACGATATCCTCCTCTTCCCCATCGGGATTGACATCTATGGCGCCTTGGGCGACGATGGTCAGGAATTCTTCGGCCGTTTTGCTTCCTTCGCTGCGTCCGGTCGCGGTTCCTCCGAACAACATGAGCTTCGCGACTGCGTTACCCGTTTTGCGTTTAGTCTCCAAGGAGAAAATGTTGGGTTATTTTAAGTCTCCAAGTGATGCAGGCGCGAAAGATTTCCTTCCGCCGCCTTCATTCATAGTTAATATGTGAATACCCTTCACGCGCGCTTCTGTGCCATACCGTACAACTCGTAAATATCGAGGAAGAAGAAACTTTACTTCATTGAGTATCTCTCGTGTACACTGCTACCACCACGCTGGTATCATGGGGCTAAAAGGTAACTTTCCCTTTCCCCCCCATACTCGAAGAACAATGATTTGGTTCTTTAATTTTTGAAAAGCGTGGTTCGGCTATCCCCCGGTGTATGCTAGACAGGCTCATACTCCCCATACTCTGCATTATGGTCTTCAGTGTAACCAGCTAAGCAAGCATGCGCGTACACGTTCAAAACTTCGAATATATCTTCCAGCAGCAAAAACACCCAAACTTCCCTGTTCAAAACGCGGACCATTCTTTTCACGCAACAAACGTTCTTACGGTTTCCCCCATACCGTAGGTACAGTGGTCGGCCAGACTGCATTTCTGAATGCATCAAAGTTCTCGGGATAGATTCGAATTCGGTATATCTTTCAAGAGTAAAACACCCGAACCTTTCCTCTAAAATCCCAAGCCCACAATCCTTTACTCTTCCATTTCCGAACCGCACTTTTCAAAAATTAAAGAACCAAATCAATTTTTTCTTAGTAAGTTGCAAATTCGTTGGGGAGGCCATCGAGTCATCTTCTGGAAAAGTCCCCTATCCCAACATTCGTGCAAATCCACATTCCCATCTCCTATCATTCACCAACACCTCCCCAAACCGAAACCGCGACACTGGGACCTAGCCGTACTCTCCGAGCATTCATCTTCATCCCCCGAATCCTCATATTCCCCACGCACTGCCGTCAACCTGGCTGCGCCATAACCTACCGCACCAAACGAGTACCCACTCCACCTTTGTTGACTGCCGATGAACCCATCATAAATCCCGTTCTCTTTCCCACCCCACCGTCCTCTCCCCTCAACCACCCCCTCATCCCTCCAAACCCGAAACCAAGTCTCCTCCTCTACCCCAACCTCCACAGGCGATCTATCCAAACTCGCCCCCACTTCACGCTTCACAAAAAGCCCCGCGATATCCGCTGTATTCGCAGGCCTCAACCACATCCTCAAACCCCCTAACACCGCCATCGCAACCGCAAGCACAATACAAACCGACAGCCAATTCAGCACCCTGGTCACCTCCCCCCACACCACCGCCTCTGCCTCAACCACTCGTCCCTCCTCCACCACAAAGTCGCTCACATCCCCTTCTCGAACCACCAACGCCGCTGCGCCTCCAAACACATTCCTGGCCGCATGAAACGCCGCCGTGCACACCGGAAATTCCCCAACCACCACCGTCCGATATGTCCGTGCCACCTCCCTCGCCGCCAACCCATCCAACACCGACACCTCGCTATCCCCCAAACGTCCGAACCGCACACCAAGCCCATTCAACAGTCCCAACGTCACCCGACTATCCCTTGTCTCCCTTACATACGCACTAAACACATAAGCAACTACAAGCTTATGCAAGACCCCCACAATCCCCTCCTCCCCCTCAACCGCCTCCTCCGCCGCCATAACCCGCTCCCGTCCATCCCCAAGCGCGAAGAAGGCGCGCGTGCGATACACGCGTGTCAAATTGCCAACCCGAATCTCATGGTCCGCGCCATATCGATGCAACCTACTTGTCATCTCCAATGTCACACCGGTGGCAATCGGCTCAAACACGACCGGGGTTAAACCGTCAATATTAGAGGTGATGCAGACGTTGATACGTGTGTCGCGCTGTTGGACTAACAAGAGTCTGCCGGAACGGCAGGGACGGTTCCATGAGGCGCGATAATGATGTGAGACCTTGTCCCACTTCGGGAGGACGGGTTGCATGACGCGGATGGTTGCTGTGGAGTTGCGGATTGGGGTGATGCGTTGGGAAGTGAGGAAGAGGATGGCGGTCTCGAGAAAAAAGGACGAGAAAAAGACGAGAAAGGCGACGAGGAGGAGACGAAGGTTGAGTTTGAGGGGACGCACGGTGCGGGGGGAGGCGATGATGGCGTGGAATTGAAAGTCGCGGGCGAGTTCGACGGCTTGCTTGACGGAGAAGCCAAAGGTGGTGCAGCGGTTGTGACGGTCGGTGCGGAGGAGGAGGGAGGCGATTAGGGCGTCGATGGTGAAGAGGAGGGGGAGGGAGAGGAAGGAGATGAGAATGTCGTCGGAGGAGGAGGTTAGGTCTGTGGAGAAGGGATTGGAAGCGAGTGGGGTGACTGGGAGGATGGGACGGAGGAACGTGTTGACGTTGAAGTAGCCCATGAGGGAGATGTTGCGGGCGGAGGAGGCAGGGATTGGGACGGAGAAATAGGGCCTGGAGCGGGTGTCGTGGCAGAGGAGGAAAGTGGAGAGGGGAAGGGGGGTGGTTGTGTTAGCCCCGCAGTGGACTTGCATGATTTGGTTTGGCTTGGGTAAACAAGACATGGTATGGTGTCATGAAGAGATGAAGAGGGAAGCGGAGATTGTAAAGAAGGATGGAGGTGGAGGGTAGTGGGAATGGGGTGATGGCGATGGCGGCTGCTGGTGTTTTACAGCAATGGACTGCAGTGCTTTACTGTACTGTATGCTTGATCCTCAGGTTATCTCCCCAAACTCTTCGTGCCTTAGAACCTCGTGAAAAAATTTCTGTTCCATGTTATTTCGGCTGTTGCTTCGAGGCGCTTTGACCTTGATGGATTCTATGCCAGGTTTCTACGGCAAGGCTAATTGTGTTGCCCACCCATTCCCCGAGAATAAAAAATAATATGCTATCCCAACTGTGAGCAATCATTCCCACTACCTACCCTTCCAAGACAAGGTCTGGGATCAATAAGTTTGAATATTAAATAAATATCATCCGAACCACAACCATACTTTCTTGCAACGCCTCTCCTCCTGCATTACAACGTGGAATCCTTGTCGACCAGAGGCAAAGGAACGCCGCTGTGTCCAATCATTGGACTCCAATGCCGCATTGTACCGCGGCCATTTCACCACGGTATACGTATGTCCTCTTCTACGTGGAAAGTCGCTCTGGCTCTCCGTATCGGCATCGCGCTATTCCCTTGATCTACTCGCTGTCCGGTCTGCTCCCGGCGCTCGGCCGACATCGCACCCGTCTTCGATCCAAGCGGTCCACACGCGTTGACCTGCAAATAAGAAGACGGTATGGCTCGTCGACATCACGTCCTCCGCAACGTTCTTGCCCGCTACTGTAAGGAAGTTGGGATCGTCGCCCTCGTCGAGCACCCGCTCCTCTACCAGGTTCCCAACTCGTCTGGGCATCCGGAGTCCCCTGCGTTACGAATGGCCATTTACGTACCCGCTTCATACGGGCTTCACAGTACCGATATCACCGTCGACGTTACTGTTGCCCACCCCTCCGCACGCCGCCACATTTCGCCTAGTACGGTTACCGCAGGCGCTGCCGCAACACTCGCAGAGCACGAGAATCATTGTCATTGCGGCACTTACTGTAACCAAAACGATATCCTCCTCTCCCCCGTCGGGATTGATATCTATGGCGCCTTAGGCGACGACGGCAAGGGTTTTTTCCGCCGCCTTGCTTCCTTCGCTGCTTCTCGTCGCGGTTCTTCCCCTCAGCAGGAGTTCCACGACTTCGTTACCCGTTTTACATTTAGTCTCCAAATAATTCAGGCGCGACAGGTTTCTATCCGCTGCCCGCATCCGTAGTTAATTTATGAATACCCTCCGCACGCCTCTGTGTGACATTGTACAACCCATAAAGATTTACCACGCACACGTAGCCTGCAACATGCACAAGTTTGCCTCCCGCTCCAAAGCTAGTCAATTTTATTGGCCCTTTGCAAGTATTGAAGAAAATTAATGAGTACTGTAAACCTCCACAAATTCCTTTGGCATTAGCCACTCCAACGGTTGCAATCATCTCTGAAGCTGTGCACTGCACCACTTTATTACGCAGCTGTCAACTTGGGATTGGCGATACACGTAAAAATCACGTGAGAGGGCGATCTCGAGCTGTTGCAACAGCTACACAGCACTGCCAGATGTAATGCACGGTGCATTGAGCATGGAGCGCTCGCTGATTGGCATGCAGCACAAATGCTCACGTGAGTAGACTACATTCTCTGGCCGTGAGCCGTTACCCTCTGGGATATTGCTGGCGGGCCACAACCGACTATATCTTTCAAATATTGAAGCACCCCACATTCCTCCCTTGTCACACTTGTGCGCTACAGTGCTTTTACAGAACGCTCGTCTAAGTTTTATGTATGCGCTGCGGCTTTGAGGTAACGACGGTTGAGACAAGGAACGTTTTGTTGGTTCTGGTTTCGCCAGTCGTGACGACGTGGAAAATAATGCTGGAATCTGGCCTGCTTCTAAAGACCTAGCGCACTTTGCGCTTTTGATAGGTTGATTATTGACGAAAAGAGTACTTGTTTTAGTTTCTTTCTTTACATGCAGCTGAGTTTAGGGAGATCGTCCCAATCAAACCATTTCGTCCAAGGTACTAAACTTTGGATACCGGACGTTGAGAACCACGTTGACTCCCTGTGGTCAGAAGCGAGATCTCTTATGGCTTACTTGAAAGTTTTGAGCAACAGAGAAAACAAGTGCGCCGACGACATGCCCTACCTGAAGCGCATTTGGATTCTGTGGCAGAACTGTTTGTCTAATATTTTTTCTTGGTAGATATGCTCCGTTATTCATACTCCAGGTCCTGAATCACGATTTGAACGCAATTTCATGGGTGTGGAATCTTTACCAAAAGGGACGGAAACACGCTGCAGAACATTCGTGGGATTTCACAAAGTGCTAACCAGAAATGCGTCTTGTGAGAACCTGGCGCACCTGCATTCTTTTCATACAGAAAACAAGATGAGTGGCGCGGATGTTGAGCTACTGTTAGGGAGAGGTACCGCGACGGTCACCTACAAAAGTAGGTAAACGGCGGAAGAGAGTGGAGGCTTCAGTGTCCAGAGCACCGAACACATCAGTATCCACAGGAAGATACGATATGTTATGCGTGCGGTAGAGCAGGTCGTAACGCGTATTAGCGTTCTCAGCCAGTGAGGCTGCCTCGCCGCCGATACGGGCACAGTGGGAAACCCGTAAGCGGGCATGCGAATGGGCGGCAGGTGGAAATTTGGAGTGCTTTACTGATTATAGATGTAGGACGGCTATTTTCCGAGACTAAAGGGGGCGAGTCTGAGTATTGCAGAGTCTGAAAGAGAGGCAGAGTTAGGCGGGACGACCTCACAAGACTTGTGTGAGGCCAGCCGAAAGGTATGCTGCGTTGGACGAAACCGTCTCCGCAGCGTTTCTCTGCATAAGAACAGATCGCCCCCGCCCGAAGGTCTCTGTAATACAAAAAATGGTCCTCCCCTCATTTAATACAGGAAATGGTCCTCCCTTCACGTAATACAGGAAATGGTCCTCCCTTCACGTAAGACAGGAAATGGTCCTCCCCTCGTGTAATCCAGCAACCTACAACGATCCCGCCCCTAACTTCTCCAACCGTCATTTCCAAATTTACTTCCATTTTATCTAGATATTTTTATACTGTATTTAACCCTCTGAATCGACCCCGAATCAAGTCCCTTTTCCCTTTTAGCTTACCTCCTCCTCCAAATTCGCCTTTTTTTGAGAAGAAGGGCGCAAATGCACTATTGCAAAATCCCTTGCAGATTTATTTTACCTATTCCTAATCTATAGAACCTGCCCCGGGAGCCTATTTAAACCCCTTTATTCTAAGTTCCAAATGCCCCGATCATTTTACTCATCACCCCTCTCCCCCCACACACCCAAAGCACCCCACATTGCCTCCTGTTCCCCAACTTCTATCACAATGAGCAACCTTCGCCCCTCTGTCCCTATTTCCAAAAACCGCCCTTCCCGTTCCATCAATGGCCTTCGTCTCGCCGCCTACGGGCCAACCGATGCCGACGACTACATCCGGCGGCAAACAAAGAAGCAAATCATCGAGTTCGTGCGCCGCCTCTTCATAGAAGAAGAAGCGAGGGAGGTAAGTCCGGGAGAGGCTGAGAAGGTCGAGGAGGAGAGCGGGGAGTCCTTCGAGGAATGGTTAGCCCCTGAGCTAGTGTACGAGGATCAGGAAGATGAGGATGAGGAGGATGAGGAGGATGAGGAGGATGAGGAGGATGAGGATGAGGAAGAGAGGATGAGGAGGAGGAGAGGAGGAGGAGGAGGATGAGGAAGATGAGGCAACAGGGGGCATGGAAAGTGTTGGACCGGTGGGGCCTGGAATAGAGAGTATGGATCAAGTTGTGCCCACGATGGAACCGGATGGAGATATCTTTAGTAGTCTAGATATCTCCCAGGGGGAAATAGAGAGTTGTGAGCCATTCGCAGATATTTGTGGGGACTGCTTGGACAGCATGGATATTTTAGAGGAGTTGTTTGGATCTGATTTAGAGAATGGGAAATAAGAGGACCAAATTAATTGTTAGTTTCTTAAGTATCTTTTGCTTAGATATATTGTCCACACAAAGTATTTTTATGCATTTCTTAGTATCTTCTGTAGTTTTGTTCGGACTTTAGGGGTAGCCAAAAGTCTATATAAGCTGAGTAAACTGCTTCCTCATGGAGAGGTCAAGCAAGTTGGCAGACAACTTCAAGCCAAGTCCCGAGTAGTAGGAAGTTGAGAGTCAACTTCAGACCCAAGAAAACGTTTTCTTACGCTGGTCGCAGAGCGTCAGTGGTAGACCCTGCCCCTTTTATACTTGCTTGTAGCTTTCTCAACTCTCTTCTATATACACTCCCTTTTGTTCGTTCAACAATACCACGGCAGCACTTTTGTCGCTCGCAACACCTCCTTCTCAGGGTAATTGGTTCTGAGGATCTCCTCCCCCGCCGATTTACCCCTATCAGTCTCCATGTCTCGTACAGCGACGTGCCTAGCCACGTCTGTCAGCACCGCGAATGCGTCGGCGAATGCGTCCGGGCACCATCAGCCAAGGGCGGATATCGGCACTGGGATCAGTCCGGATCTGGGATGCGTGGTGATGAAGTCTTGATACCTCCTGAACTTTGACTCTTTCGCGGCGTTCAGAGATGTCAAGCGAAGCAACGGCCCCGTGTGTTGGAGGGAGAAAGGGGAAAGGTTTGGGGGTTTTACTCTTGGAAGATATATCCGATCTATCCCATGGTTTTCCAGACAACCACAATCGACACAAAAATTGTATACCGCCACAGTGATGGGGAAGGAACTACGCTCCCTAAAAAGCTACCTTCAGGGAAAGTGGATTGACGAATGTAACGTCGAAAAAGCCTTTCCCTAAGGTGCTCCCTGTAGCCTTGATGTTTGGCCTTGTGCGATGTTGGCCAATGGGACGGGGCTCCATGACTGGGTGCTGCGCGGCCTTTGCTATGTCCGCCTTTAGGACCGTAACCCGGCGGTCGTGACGATCGATTAGGTCGTGGCCATGCAAGCAGTGCATGAGGTGGTCACCGAAGATGTGCAGGGTTTCAACGCAGTTCCGCCTGGGGCACGGAGTGTTAGAGGCGAAGAACGATACTTGGCAAATAATATTGGAGCCAGACGGAGGACGCTTTGGGAGCGATGTGTGTCTTGAGGCCTGTACGCGATCCAGATTTCGAAGCACACTCTGCGTTAAATGAGAAACTGGAGAAATTATCCTTACGAACAGAAATTCCCTCCCTTTTCTTCCCCTCTTCATTCCCTTTCCTTTAGTTCTCCCTCCAAAAATTTGGACTTCTTTGTACTCTTTTCTTTTTCTCATTTCTCTTTTTATGAGCGATTGCCTTTTCCTCTGATGGTAATGCTTTTAGTCTTCTTCATTTATTTGATCTTTTTCGCCCCCCAAATATGTTCATTTCATAATTAATATTTGTACATATGGTTTTCGCCATAAATCACCCAAGCTTCTCCGACGGACACGGTGGTCTCCCAGAAACGCTGACAGCGGCCAATCTTGCAAACAAACCCGATAATACACGCAGTATTTTATATCGAGCCTGGTGCAAGTCGGCAGCAAAGGTATTCTGGAAAGAAGACGAATGGGAGAGGAACCCAAGCACTACGCTGCATACGGAAGCTGATATTCTCCGAAGGATCCGCCGCCAGGCATACTTAGAGACGCCTGCTGCAGCCTTTCTCACCGCACATCCGTCTGTGGTCAGCCGGACCTATAATAAGATGTGGTCAGTGATGCTACGCCGCTACCTGGGAGTTCGCGTGTTTGACGACACTGTGCCGCTGCAATGCGCGGAGTGCAACAGGCCCATGGACAACCGAGGTGACCATGCCGCGGATTTTTGCAAAAAAGGCCTGGGATGGACTAACCGGCACAATGCCGTGGTGAAGGTATTTGGCCGACAACTGTTCAAAGCAGCAGGAGTCGGCGTCCAATATGAGGTGAAATACTTACTTCCCGGACTGAATGCACGGCCAGCCGACATTCTAGTGTACCCAAGATCGGAAGAGATCCACACCTAGCCGCCCCTCCCGGTCCTCCTCCCGGTGGCGTACGACGTCACAGTAACATCGCCATTCCAAGATGGGTTCATGTCCATTGGAGCACGTGAGGCGCGCGCCATTGCCAATGCAGCGGAAAGAAGGAAAAATAGGGAGCTTGCCAGCAAAGTAGAAGCCATCCCCGGTGAAGCCCTCCCACTACGATCAAAACTGGGATAGAAGTTTGTGCCGCTAGCCTTCGACTCACTTGAATCGCCGTCTGCGACGACGTCCAAGGTAATCGACGAATACGCGGCCGCTGTCGCAACCCGCAGCGCATGCTCGGCGGGAGGAGTGAAGACTCGGCTTTATCAGCAGCTTAGTTATGCAATTTGGTCCACGTGTGCGGCGTCTGTAATATGTCGCGCCCCCACAACATGCAGAGTATAGCCACCCTATTCAAACCTAATTGTTTTAGGTTTGTTACAGTGGGGTATTCAAGACTATGCATGCTGCACCTGCATATGTCTGTGGTAAAGTTATTCAGACACCCTTTTTTGAACCTCGTCTACACTGCCAAAACAGGACGAGGCCGGATATCAGGGCGATGGGAGCCGCCGGCGGCACGGATTACTTCGACGTAACCTTTGTCAACCCGCTCGCTCCCTCCCACGCAAGAGCCAGGGCTTTCAACCCACTCACAAGCCTCAACGCAGCTCACGCAGAGAAGCAGCGGAAATACCAAGGGTTCCTTGCTGAGCTGCCTGGGAGAAACAGGCTGGTTCCTGTCCCCATCTCAACGCTTGGAGGATGGCATCCGGCGGCGTTCTCCGTCGTCAAGGAACTCGCGAGAACCGTTGCCACCCGCGCAATGGAACGGTTTTCGAAGGTTAGAGCCATTCTTTTACAGCGGCACTCCGCTTTGACAGTAACCTCCAATGCCGCTTGTGTGCTGGCTGGCCTCCCTTCCATCTTCTGGTAGATTGGAGTGCCATCCACAGCTTTCGACGCATCGTACGGTTTCGCAATTGGCTTGACAATGATACGACATCTACGCTTCGGTACAAATTTACTGGATACCAACCCACATACCCACCATAGTAAATTAACCCCCCATTTACACATATTTTTAAAAGCGGTTTTCAATACATCACACTTTAAGATCGATTTACGCCTACTCTTTTGATTCAGCATGCCTGTGATAGGGGTAAATCGGCGGGGTAAGAGATCCTCAGAACCAATTACCCTGAGAAGGAGGTGTTGCGAGCGACAAAAGTGCTACCGTGGTATTGTTGAACGAACAAAAGGGAGTGTATATAGAAGAGAGTTGAGAAAGCTACAAGCAAGTATAAAAGGGGCAGGGTCTACCACCGACGCTCTGCGACTAGCGTAAGAAAAAGTTTTCTTGGGTCTGAAGTTGACTCTCAACTTCCTACTACTCGGGACTTGGCTTGAAGTTGTCTGCCAACTTGCTTCACCTCCACTAAAGGAAGCAGTTTACTCGGCTTATATAGACTTTTGGCTACCCCAAAAGTCTCAACAAACATACTAATAACCATAAAATGTATTCACGGTAATCGTGTGAACCAGAGAGACTATTAGAAGATATTTCCTCAAGGTAAATATCTAGGTGCCATACCCATGCCAGCCATCCATCGGCCAGGGGTGGGAATTGATGTGGCCATTATATAGACCTTTCAGAGCTACTTGTAGTATCACCCACAACCTGGAACTGTACTGACATCTACTATGACAGCGTGTCCTAAAATGAAAAAATCAACCGACGAATTTGCCACACTCACCCAAATTAAAAATATCTTGCAAATTCAAAAACTGTAAAAATATCTTCCCAATTCCGATACTGTATACAATCATGGTCCTCATCTAGATTTTTTTCGTGCGAATTTGCGCACATCACGCCCTCTCGCTCAAGACGAACGTCCCGACTCGTCACTGCTCTTCTTCTGCTTCCGTTAGTGTTCGCTGTCTTATTGATAAAATGTATGGTCTCTCAAACGGGTACGGATGCAACTGATTACCAATATGATGCTCTAAAAAGTAGGTTCGCATTACTGGTACCTCACTTTGTAGCATAGCCTCATATATTGGTTTGATACATCGAGGTGGGGTTGAATACATTCTTCTTCCGTGACTCTTCCGAATCTTCCAAGAGTGAAAAAATATATGTGATATGCAAACTCTTCTGGAAGATGCCGGAGGAATGGATGTCGATAAGAAAAGAAGACGCGCATCATCAAGAACGAATCTTCGTAAGATAAGTGCGGTCCATGTAGCGCCCTAAAACATAAACAGATGCTTATCATGAAATAAGAAATGACCTGCGCATCGTTCGCATCCTCGGAGATATTGCGCAGCCAAAAAGATAATCTTCTTCTTCCGACTGTATGCTGTGCATGGTTGTGAAGGAGAGCTAGAGATGAAGTTGTGGTGGACGGTCCCGATGAATGGCCGCGACCAGCTCCTGACGTACTGGGACCTGCACGAGGTCCTCTCGGGGGACGACCGGAACCTCTTCTGGGCGGGTTGTTGTCTCCTGAAGGTCCTCCTCTGGTCATCATCACTGCTTCAGGAGGATCCTCGCCGCCTCCAACGTTCCCAATTTGTGGCGGAGAAACGTAAGGTTCCCATAGAGGATACGGGACCAGCCTGTATTCCATATCCGGGGGTAAGGCGTAACCTCTCAGTCGCACGTCTTGGTTGTTCTTGAGAAATACGTAAATTGGACGGATAATATTCAGATACGTTTGCGACAAGTCTCCAGCAGCTACCATTCCATATCTTCCTATAGAGTAATGATATATTACCTCCACAAACTCTGGACCTGCTTCCGTGAACCTTCCGTTTTGGAATGAAAATAGAACTCTTATTAATAGTCGGAAATCTTCTTCAGGTAGCAATGGTCCGTTCAACGTACGAAAACATAGGCATATATTAATGTAGAAATGGATGATTACGTGGAGTTCGTAGTAGTCCCGCGTAACCGAGATGATCCATTCCCAGGCCCTTTTTCCTCCCATAGGAATCATTCTATAGTTAAAGATGAGTATGCCCCGTGGTTGCGCATAGTCCTGTGTGAGAAGGAATTCTTCAGGCCTCTGATGGTAAGGGACCAGACGACGTGCATGGATGGCCCTCCTTGATCTCTTCCCTGAGCTTGAACAGAGCTGATAGTGCGGGTGTCTTTCCTCCGTGACGATGCAAGGGTTCGAGTACTTGGTTTGGAAGGCCGGCCACTTCACAGCCTGCTGCATTGCTTTTCCATGTACTACAAGTACTTTAGAGCCAACTGAAAAGGTTCTGACTGCAGGTTCTGCATCCTTATTTCTTGTCTGTGTTAGCGCGCGGTGTGATCTCCAGCCTTCGGTGGCCAGTAGTTCAACTTCCCTACTCTCTTCATCGATAATATTTGTTTCCATGTCTCTCTGTAACATTCTAGGAGCCCTTCCGTACATTAGCTCGAATGGTGAGCGTCCATTTCTTCCTCTTCTTCGACGGTAGCCGTATAACACTTTTGGTAAGGCATCTTCCCACTGGATTTCATTCTCCAACATAGTTTTCGATATTGCTCGTTTGATGGTTCCAACCATCCTCTCCGCTTTCCCGTTGGACATAGGAGCGTATGCGAGAACGGTCTTCAGCTGAATCCCTTTCTCTTCCAAAAAACGAAGCAGTGAAGTTGCAGTAAAACAAAGGGCGTTATCCGAGATGATCCTTTTTGGAAGACCAAACGGTTCAATTATTTCTTTTTCGATGAATCTCAGTACCACCTCAGCATTTGCCTCCTCGACTGCAACTGCTATTGGCCATCCAGTAAGATGTTCCACCCCTATAAGGAGATATTTGTTTCCGGAAGAAGTTTCCTTGAACGGGCCCGCGAAGTCAATTGAGAAGGTTTCAAAGAGACCGGAAACTGGAAAACTTAGAGTTGTCTTATACTTCCGTATTGGAGTGAATTTTTGGCAGTTGTCGCAGCTTTTCACGAAATTATAGACGTCCTTATGGATACCGGGCCACCAGAATCTCTCAGTTACGAATTTTTTGGTTGTTTCGAGATCCCAATGCCCTAGCTCATCATGGAAAGTCCTCAAGATCTTCATTCTTTCTTTCAAAGGGGCCACTAGTCGGGGACCGGCTTTAGTGTGCCGGAAAGTTTCCCATTCCACAATGTAAAAGCCTTTTGATTCCTGCGTACCCAATTTCGTGTTCAAGATCAACCTTTCTCATTTCTAGTCCATCGAGGAATTTGATCAGTCCGTGAATATTAGCTTCGTACTCGTTATCGTTCGGCAACTGCAACTCGGCGACTCCGACGATGTCCTCCGAAGCTTTTTCATTTGGAATCAGTGCGTCCCTCAAGCGGGATAGGTAATCGGCAGGCTGATTATTGCGTCCGGGTCTATACACAATTTCAAACCGATATTCTGCGAAAATGTCGAGCCATCGGGCCAAGCGGTGATGTACATCCTTCTTTTGGAATGCTGTTTTAAGTGCCTGGTGATCAGTTATCAAGACAAATTTCTCGAGTGATAAAAGGTATAGCGAAACTTTTTCAGCGCGAAGACGACAGCTAGCGCTTCTTTCTCGCAGACTGAGTATCTCTTTTCCGCGTCATTCAGAGTTCGGCTTGCGAATTGAACAGGGTGTAGTCTTCCGTTTTCATCTTTTTGGGACAAAACGGCACCCAAAGACCGTTCTGAGGCATCTGTCTCCACAACGAATGGTCTCTTGAAATCTGGGTACATGAGAACTGGGGGGACACATAGCTTATCTTTAAGCTCCTGAAATGCAGTTTCCATTTCCTTGTTCCAGTAAAATTTTCCGTTCTTCGTAGTGCTGGCATGTAACGGTGCTGCAGTCTTGGCGAAATCTTTGATAAATCTTCTGTAATATGAGGCCAGTCCTAAGAAGCTTCGGACCTCCGTCTTTGAAGCGGGCCTTGGTGCCAACTATTTTTTTCGTTTTCTCTGGATCCACTCTAATTCCCTCTTGGTCGACGATATGACCGAGTAATTGGATAGAAGTTTTCGCAAAGAAGCATTTGCTCAACTTAATTTTCAAGCTATACTCCGATATCCTCTCCACAACTGTCTTGACGTGCGAGATGTGCTGATCCAATGTTTCTGAGAATATGACGACATCATCGATATAGACTCTTGCGAATGGAAGTCCTTTCAAAACCTCGTTCATCATTCTTTGGAATGTAGCTGGTGCATTCATGAGACCAAAAGGCATCACTTCGAACCTGAACGTACCGGCTTTGCTGGTAAAGGTTGTTTTTTCCTTACATTTTTCATCCAATGGAATCTGCCAATAGCCAGTGTAAAGGTCAATTGAGGTGAAATATCTCCCGTCCTTCAGGTCCTCGAGGATCTCCTCCATGTTCGGAATCGGAAATCGATCGGGTATCATTCTCTGGTTCAGTTGTCGGTAATCGACGCAAAAACGCAGCTTTCCATCCTTCTTTGGTGCGACCACAACTGGAAACGACCATGGGGATGAAACTGGTCGAATAATATCATTTTTCAGCATACTTGTAACATTTTCTGAGATAAATTGGTCATATTTTGGCGGTTGACGTCTAGGCTTGTGGTAAATCGGTTGAGTGTCGGTAAGTTCGAACGAGTGAGTAACCGGTACACTTGCTTGTCTTAAATCTGAAACGCTCCATGCAATTACTTCGGAAGATGTTAACATGTCGGATATTTTCAGTGAGGCGGGGGCGGGAAGGTGCTGCACTTTTCCTTGGATTTCTGCCATTTGGCGCCCTTTTTCTTCTTGATCCTCAACCTCAATATTTTGAAGGACCTCTTCCGTCGTGCTCACATCTTCATATATGGAATTCGCGTATTCTTATTTTCTTTGCAAAGGTAATCTTCTTTCATGCTCCGAATTCTGTCCTTTGATTCGATATCATCGCAAAAAGAAACACATTCGGGTTTCAAACTTATCCTAGAATCCAGTCGTCATCTGTTTCAAACCCGGAATCATAATCGTCCCATGCCATGTTCATTAACCCCCGAGGGTACCCTTTTCCACTTCCGAAAGGTTTAGTTGGTTCCGAATCTTCGCTGTCATAGCTAGAAGTGAAATCTTCACTGTCCGTTTCTTTTAAATCTTCAGGATGCGTGCTTTTGTCGAAATCCAGGGGCATCTTCACGGTTCTGCCGTCAATATTAACTGAAACCATTTGGTTGCCCAAGTCAATGCATGTCCTAGTCTTTCCATTGTGGGGCAGCCAATGATTGCATCGAAAGGGAGATCCGGCATGACAAGAAAGTCTACATCAACTTTAGAGTCCCCAAAGAACACGGAAACCTTGTCAACAGTGCCCATGCATTTTGAGACGGTTCCATCCGCTACAGTTATTTTTCGAGTCGTTGGAATAATTTCGAGACCTAGATCTGTCACCAAAGTTTCTGAAATGAGGTTTGGAACAGCACCCGAATCGAAGAGAGCTTGGGTTTTCATACCCAATACTTTGACTGGTACCAGCTTAAGACGTCTTGGTGCTGTCGAGGCCGATTGAAGAAACAGTTTCTTACCCTTAGCGGACTTATTAGACCTGATAATTTTTTTGAGTTCTTTTCTCGCATCTCTGCGTCGCCCCTCAAAAGTTGACCAAACGTTATCCCAGTTGGGGCTGATGCAAGCTCAGCCACCAAATTGTACCTCTTCACATACTCTAGTACGTCCTTAGAGATACTCTTAACTTTCTTACTCTTTTTCGTCTTCTTGGCCGGAGTGACTCCCACTCCTGGAACAACTTGATCAGACCTCTTGGTTCGAGGAGGTACAGGTGCTGGGATATGCTCCAGCATTCCATACTCTAGCCTAGGTTTCTTCGATAAAATGTTCCCTTCCCCATCCCTTTTTGTCACATTGACTTGACTAATCTCTTCAGCGATGGATACGTTACCGGCATCCGTCAACCTTTGATCCCTTCTATTCTGTAAGATTTTCACCTCTGGTCCTGACTCACTCCTGCTTCCGATAAATTTGCTCTTCTGTTGTCTTTAGACCAGCAGTTACTTTCATGATGCCCATATCGACCGCACTTTGCACAACGAGTGTTTCTATGTGGATTATCAGGACACCTGTTTGCAAAGTGTCCAGGCTTGTGACAGTAAGAACAGACTTCTGCGGCCTTAGGGGCCCCAGACTGGTTCTTCTTAATGGTAAGAGTAAGGCTTTCCAACTGCGAGGTTATCATGTCAAGTCGATTATCGAATCGGGTTTCCAACCTTTCTTCCAAGTTTTTGACATCGCTCCTGACAGATTCTAATGCCGCTGCACTAGTAGCCGGCCTTTGATAATTTTTTCAGGGATGTACGATAGACATCGATGTGCGGGTTTCCCTCGGTACCTCCTCAGTGACTGAAACGTCTCCGAATTTTTGCACAAATTCTACTATATGGTACCCCTTCAGTTCATCAAAAGTGTGAGGGGCCCTTGATGAGGAGGAAATCGGAGAGCCGCTTATCCCCCATAGCCGCCTTACGCAGCATTCCGTACTTGGCTTGGGCGTTGAACCCAGCCTTTTCATAAAGATCACACAAGTACACCAATGAGCTTAACAAATCGTCGAAGTTGAGCCGGGCCTCTATGGCGGTACGAATCATCTCATCTGGTTCTACCTCCTTAGCATACTCTTTCACAAGCCACTCACATACCTCACCGAAGTTACGCCCATTCCCGTTAAGAGACCACCCGTCGATAAACTTGGACTTATATTTGTGCTTTGCGTCACCATGAAGATAGGCGAAGATACTTGCGGCCTTCTCTTCATCGCCCTTCTCTCGCATCACAACGTTGACATATGTGTAAAGAAACTCCTCAACGTCTTCAGTCTTGCCCCCTGTGAACGTTATACGAGCAGCATTGAGATCCATGATTACAGAAAAGAAATCCCCCCGAAGTGTTCCTTACTACTGCTCAACTCGAATACCTCGGGTGCAACCCCCTCCACAAGAGTACCAAATGATAGGGGTAAATCGGCGGGGAAGAGATCCTCAGAACCAATTACCCTGAGAAGGAGGTGTTGCGAGCGACAAAAGTGCTGCCGTGGTATTGTTGAACGAACAAAAGGGAGTGTATATAGAAGAGAGTTGAGAAAGCTACAAGCAAGTATAAAAGGGGCAGGGTCTACCACCGACGCTCTGCGACTAGCGTAAGAAAAAGTTTTCTTGGGTCTGAAGTTGACTCTCAACTTCCTACTACTCGGGACTTGGCTTGAAGTTGTCTGCCAACTTGCTTCACCTCCACTAAAGGAAGCAGTTTACTCGGCTTATGTAGACTTTTGGCTACCCCAAAAGTCTCAACAAGCATACTAATAACCATAAAATGTATTCACGGTAATCGTGTGAACCAGAGAGACTATTAGAAGATATTTCCTCAAGGTAAATATCTAGGTGCCATACCCATGCCAGCCATCCATCGGCCAGGGGTGGGAATTGATGTGGCCATTATATAGACCTTTCAGAGCTACTTGTCGTATCACCCACAACCTGGAACTGTACTGACATCTACTATGACAGCGTGTCCTAAAATGAAAAAAATCAGCCGACGAATTTGCCACACTCACCCAAATTAAAAATATCTTGCAAATTCAAAAACTGTAAAAATATCTTCCCAATTCCGATACTGTATACAATCATGGTCCTCATCTAGATTTTTTCGTGCGCGAATTTGCGCACATCAGCCTGTCAATTTGAACCTCCTTGCGCTATTTAAACGCATCGAGCACCGCCTACATTTTATCCACGTCCCCCCAACGACGGAATCTCGACAATTCACACCCCTTTGATGGCCGTCATGCACGGAATACACCATAATCGCCCCATTTCTACAACTTGTCATACTTTCCTTATCACCATCTTTCCTTTATTCCCTTCGGTACCAACTGACGTGGAGGACTACCTCCCTCGTCAAATCAGGAAATGTTTATTCGGAGCTCGTTGCTCGTCATCTGGTGGGGATCGAAGCACAAGAACTGGTCGGAAGTGACTTGGAAGAGGAGAGCAGTAAGGTATGGGAGTGTTTCAGGGAGCGGGTGGCCCTGGAGCCGGTCTATGAGATGGAAGAAGAGGGAGGTGAGGATGAGTCCGGGGAGGAAATAGAAAAGGAGGAGTCCTCGGATGAATAAGGGAGTGTCGAACTGGGCCATTAAAGAGGGGAGGGAATGAACTGGGTGGAGCAGGTGGTGCCGGCCATGAAAGGGATTGGAGGGGATTCAGGTGAGCTTTATTCATCACAGGAAGGGGAAGATAATTCTGGGCCACCCACAGGTATAGGTGGGGAGTACATCGGTACTTATGATATCTTAATGGAAAAGCTAGGTTCTTATTAAGAAGATGGAGCTTTTTAGGAGTATATTAACATAGTTTTGTTTCAAGTATCTCTTGGGACACTCTTTGCCTTCACATGAAGCCTTTTCCTACTTTTTCAGTTACCTTTAGTAGTTTTCTCAAGAGTTTAGTTTGGAAAAATCTACAAGCAAAGTGTTCAAAGCAAAGTATTTCTCTATGAGATTGAAAGCAACTAGGGATTCAATTTCAAACCAAACCATTAAACTACTTCCCTAAACTCTAAGCTAGGCGGTAGATCCTGCTCCATTAGTGTCGTTTGCTAAAGCAGTCACTCAGTTTTCACGCCCGCTCGCCTCCATTGTCAGTCAACGTATAATGTAACGCTTTAGTCGCTCGCAAAAACTATCACCTCGTTTAGTTAGAAGTCCCGTTTTCAGTTGGCGCCATTTTACCTATCAAAGGCTAATGGGAATTTCAACAGACATTCCATTCCCAGTAAACCAACCCAAACATCCCCCCTTGTAAAGCTAGTAGAGAACTCTCAAGATCAACGGTAGTATCAAGGCGAGTCTTGAGTTAATGGACATGTGCCGTGAAGGAACGCTTGGTGAATTCTTCGGAGACAACGAGGTCATTCAGGACGAAAGTACCCTAGCTGTACTTCTGCTATATTCCTACCGGATACTAGCAAGTAACAGACTTCAGTGGTACCATAGCCAACAAACAGTACAATTCGCCGGCTCCATTTCCAAATGCTGACCTCTACATCTAGTGACGTTAGTATTTCCACTAACTTGATCAGTTGCTCATGGCATACAATTATGTCACCTTTATAATGGTAAAAAATTTGGAGCAGTAGATCTGCAACGCTTAGTTCTTCTTCCTCATTTGATCTGAGGAGCTCCAATATTTTCAGGATGAAAGGGTGCAGAATTAGATCAAGTAGAGGACCCCCAAGACCGTACCCCCGGTGCGTATGAGAGATGCTTCTAATGCATAGAAAGTTAATCTCAATTCCCGTAACGGTACGAGAGCAAAGAAAACAGCCCCTAACGCAATTAACTAACTGATTTCAACGAGCTGATGTCATGCGTTTTTGGACTGGCGCGTGCATGAGCCTGTGGTTTTTTAACAATAATTTAGTCATCATTCATTCCGAGTGTACACTGCCTGGCCGCTTATTGACTACCCTGCATTCTAAAAATCTAATCTGCCCCTTATTTTTTCCGCAATGGAATTCGATTGATATTACTCTTCAGAAAGAGTCTGAAGGGTGCGTTTTCTTAACTATAACCGGTGAGAAAGAAATATTTTTTTGTAATTCTTCAGTGATCGTGAATCCCTAGCATTATGCGTTCACTGCAAATTTCATATATTTTTCATACCTCTCTGTGATAAACCCGCGGAAATGTGTTGGTCTATGCGATATAAAAGGGACGTGAGTTGTAAGGATCTCTATTAGAAATGGCACAAACTGTTCAAAATGATCGAAATTGATTGATGCAAGTTTGTTCATCCAATTTGGTGCTGCGGGAACAGGGCAATATAAAACTAGTCCGCTGGTATTATAGTAGACTACTTTTGAAGGGAAATTGGGGTTTTGTTTATTGTTGGAGCTCAGTAGACTGAGAACTGGGACGGGGTTTGAAGAAGAATTTTAGTAACGAGGAAGATATGATAGCGATTAAGAGCTCTTATTATCCCATTTGTGGCAATTAGGAAAAGATTTACCTCTCTGGTTTGCCTGCCAATGACTATACATCCTAACCACAGCTGGCCAATCTTGTCTTCTACTACAGTCAGCAATGAAACTCCGATGCCAATAAAAAGTCACTGAAACGAGTTTTTGTATACTTATATTGAGGGAAGTAGTTCCCAATCGAAGACTTTTAACTAGCATTTTTACCCGAATATATCTTCCAACAGTAAAAACAACCAAAAAATCCCTCCTTTTTACCCGGAAGGGCGACGATTTGATTATTTTAATGCGAGTGTAACATAGGCTGAAATTACCATTAGCCTCTGCAGTTTAGTGGTAGCTGAGAAACCGCTGCGCTGAAATGGGCGTGGTATGGAGTGGCGACTAAAAATTTGCTGCAAGCCCAATTTTGAAATTATAGTTGCAGGAAATATTACTTGATAGGCAAAATTAATTTCTCCAATGGTTACTGTCGGTAGGAAACTGGGCCTTTTTGCATATTTCTGTTCTCTTCATCCCAAGAGCCATCCATGATCTATTCTTTTTAAGAACGATCTCCTTGCCATTTCTTTTTAGAAAATCCTATAATACTATTGCTCGATGAGTCCAGACTCACTGTAAAATTCAGTTTCTATTTTAATATGAATATTTAGTCCTCCCTTCTCGAAGATTAACATTTCCACTCTTGATCCGCATTATACTCGAAATTTAGTTCCGATGTTTTACGTAGCAGTATTTATCTTAACAATTCGAGCAAATTCAGCTACGCAGTACTGTCTCACTTATTTAGTATTTTTTACTTCCGCGAAAGCCGTGAAAATATTTAAATATAATAGCAACTTCATTGATGCTTAAACCCTACCAGCAATAAATCCATCAGCCCAACAAATCAACAGCTTAATTTTACATCAACATGACTCACTTCCGTCCGTCCATCATCATCTGGAAATGAACCAGAGCATCGCATCGCATTACCGGCCTAGCCTTGATGGCTAGTGGATCAACAGACCACTAGTGATTACTGAGGGTGTGGACCAGGAACGCGTTTGAAAGTGAATTTATCATTAATTTATGGGAAAGGGAGAGAAAAAAGGGAAAAGGGAGGAGGTAGCAAGCAAAGGATAAGGAAATGGAGGAGATGGAGGAGGAGGAGCGGCTCAAGTGGATGTGTAGCGATACGAAAATGTAAAGAACTGGTTGGACTCGTGATAAATATTGATGTGCAACTGTGGGGAGCTGCTGCGGGAGACATAGAGGAGAATATAGCTGTGAACGTTATCTCGGCCTCTTTAATTGGGGACAGAGAGGAGTTTGAGAATAATGAAAAAGGATTGGAGCATCTATAAACTTCGACGAGCCTTTCAACGATCTTTGCATCCATTACGTACTAGGATACACTTAGAAGAAGTGAAACATGATGTATTGTAATCCGAAATAGCTATAAACGTATCGATAGCTGAATAAATAGTACAAATAAATGCGAAAAAGGTATTCAGGAGGTAATTTGTTATCACAGAAGCTAATATTGGATCATTATACGATCTAATCCTATCTTTTGAGCATATTTCAGCACTTTTGTCCTTTATGACGAATAGAGTCGATCAAATTGTGAAGCAATGCAAATGAAATAGAACAAAATGGCGCGAGTATCCCAAAGGATTTATTAGGGTGTGTGAAAAAATAAGACGTGGTAATCTACTTTGCTTCTACGCAAACCCGAGTATTCTTTGTTCAACTCTGAATTAGGATACAGAAGATACATTTATAGCACTCCGAAGCATTATGAAGTATAGTAAGTCCATTAATGGCAGAAAATGTATTCCTAAGCACCCCTCGACAGCACTAAGCCCTGAAAGGATAATAATATACAGCACCAAGCCCTGAAAGATTAATATGAGTCAAAATATTGGGAACGGAAGCCCAAGCTCTTTCCTTTGCAGTGTCGAAAATGTTCAAACAAAAAGGATAACCGATGCGGATGGAACCATCTCAAAATGTATGGGTGCTGTTGAAAACTTTTCCATATTTTTCGGGAACTTCGAATTTGATATGGATTTTATAGTTACGATTGAGTTGCCTTTCGATACAAACATTGGTTTAAGAACTAAAGAATATCTTAATACATGTATTGGACTTAGAAAAAAAGCGTTTCAGTTCAAATCAACTAAATAAACGTAAACATACCCCTACATTTTGGCAAGAAGAGCTGGGAGATACATACATTTAGTATTTTGTCTCAAAATATTACAGAGAAGGTTCAGAGGAAAGCAATTGTAACATGAAAAAATTCATGAAAGAATGATACTAAAAAATAATGCAAATATTTCGATCTGGGGTACGATGCAGACGACAAATAGAATTAAAGCAAATTTGGGCTGTAATTTAGTATCAGTTTGCAACACCTTTGGGCTAGAGAACAAAGTATCTGTATGAAAATCGGATATTCATCTGAAGAACCTGATTTTTTTGTGGCGATGAAAGCAAAAAAGCTAGATACAACAAAACTAGTACATCAAACTGGAGATGGGAAATTTCACCAGAAAAGAGAACGATAAATGCAACGATTGTGCCCCCAAATCCACTAAGACAATACTGAAAGTATCCCGCCAGTAACCGTTACCAAGATTTACACTGTACCAAGACATCAGTGCAACTTGTGAACTACACCCAGACACCGGTATAAAACACAAGACGCATACCACTCCGTGCCAAGCCAATCACATGAGGCCATTGTGGCGATCTCGCCTGGTTCTCGAAACTTCTCCCACCTCACCAATCAGCAATTACTTTATGTCTTCTTGCCTATTGGACTAATGGAACTTTGCCATGATGTTTTCTGCTGTCGATCTCCCTGATAGTTTCTACGTGAACCTTCAAAACCTTTTACTTTCATGCGTTTAGGGCCGTTCTTCTAGAACATCTCTGAGTTTAGCATCGTCTGCCTACAATTTACTATTGCCGTCGTTGAGTACTTTTTCTATATAAACCCTGGTCTGAAGCTCCGGCCTGTTTACCGGAAGCATCAACCAACAGTTCAACCATCGATTACCTTGTGTGCGCCCAAACCCCCACATCTGGTAGCATCGCAATTCTTATCAGCACTGCAAGTTCTTCCAATCCGACAGTAAGTTAAAATATCTATTAGATTTGACGTTCTGTTGGATTGCTAGCAGAGAATAACCTTTTGTTTTTTACTCTGATTCTTTTGAATAACGCTCAGTGCCGAAAAACAAGACTTACAGGGACCGCCCCTCGTCGCCGGACGAGTACAACACAGAAGACTTACAATTGTTCTTCGTCGAAAATTGTCAGGAGCTGACGAAGTTTGAGTTTGGAGTTGAGCCAAGAACACCCACCAGAATCGTGGTGGAGGAACTAAGGACACCAAGACCCTCCACCTTCCGCCTTCCGGTCGCTTTATCTCCACTCGCTCTACTGCCGATTCCAAGAAGGCCCGCAGTCCCTCGCTCCAAGCCCTTGAAGCCTAAGAAGACCCTACCTATTCTTCCTGACGCGGCTTCGATCGTCATCCAGAGAAACGCCAACCACCGCATTCGTAAGAAGACCAAGAAGGCCTCTACTGACCAAGGACCCTCGATCTTCGCCCTTCCACTGCCGTCACTGCCAAGTCACCTGCACAGGTCGGGTGCAGTATCAAGAGCACCTTCGATTCCGCAAGCACCAGCACTGCACCGATAAGACAAGGCACGTTTGCAATATTTGCAAGATAGAAGTTCCGAGCAAGGCAGACCTTGAGCGCCACCGTCTTGGCCGCCGTCATCGAGAGATTGCCCGTCAGTAGTTAAAATTTGAATAAATTTAGGGAAGAGAAGCAAGAAAAACTTCAAAAGTTGCTTTCTCAACCGACTTCGTTTGTGCTGTGTTCAACCTCCCGCTGTGGCTACCTTACGAACTCGCTTTCCCCAGTTCCTTGCAGTAGGACTTGTAAGTCCGTATTTGCAACCAGGTTCTAGACAGGAAAACAACCGTTCGGTAAAGCATCGGAAGGAGGGCTACTATAGCACACCCAACGTGGCTGACGTCAAACCCTTACGTCAGAGTAAATCAACTTTCCCAAGTTATCGACTGGGATTCGAACTCGAGACCGCTCACTGGTGTTTTGATGGTCTAGCCAACTCGGCCACCGTGCAGACCGATTTTAACTCGTCAAACTGGAAACATTTTATTTAAAGGAAAAAAAACCAAAACCACACGTGTGACTCTTTCGACCAAGAGGAAAAGACAATGGAAACTTCGGGCATTGCCGTAGAGTCTCTGGCACAAGCTGTAAGCGAACTTCAACGCCAGCTGTCAGAGGCTCATAACCAGATCTCCGCACAACAGAACCAGCTCAATAACGCTGCTCCCCAAGGTGGGAGCTCTCGAGAATGAGCTGTCTCTCGTCAGGATCAATGCCGGTAGCTCAAATGGTCAAAACGAAACCAAGGACGCCCCTAAGAAGAATAAACCGGGATCATTCATCGGAAAAGGGTCTGTCGGGAGCTGGTGTGTGCAAATGCAGAATTATCTTGGTGAAGCAGATGGGCAGGCTACCATAAACATTGCACTAAGCTATCTCTCTGGAAATGCCCATGAGTGGTGGATGGTACATTCCAAGAGCGCCGCGGGGCAGGAGATTAAAACATGGAAGGAACTGAAGACTGCCCTTCTCAATCGCTTTGAGACGATAAACAAGGAAAAAATCGCCCGAGACAATCTGGCTCGCTGGAAACAAGTTAAAGAAGTTTCTGCGTTCAATGAAAATTTTAACAAAATATTGTTGGATATACCAGACATAGGAGTCAAAGATCAGATTGACCGCTATTCACGCGGCCTGAAACCGTACATTTGGAAAGCTTTATGCACAAAAGAATACTCTAAGCTTTCTGATTTAATGGCAGATGCGGAAAGAATTGAGGCTGCTTACAGGCGTTCAGGGCCATTAAGTAACAACAAATCGGGGACAAAGTCGCTGAACGGAAGTTCAAGTATTGGAAATAGTTCTCCAGTGTCCATGGAAATTGGGAACGTGGAAATGAAACCGGGTGCAGAGTCCTCAAATGTTAACTTACCGAAATTGGATCAAGCAGAACGTGAGAGATGCATTCGTGAAGGCCTCTGCTTGAGATGCAGACAGAGAGGGCACATAGCAAAAAACTGGCCAAAAAGCCCGAGGGAACTGATTGAAGGTCCTCAATCAGTTCTAGATAACAGAAATCTTATTGGGTCAACAATAAGATCCCAGGAAGCATTTAGGGGAACAAAAACCCCAACTTTCCAACGAAATCATAGAGGACTTCTTATTGTAAACGGAGTCATTTCCAATGGACCAGCAAAAACTCTAATCGACCCAGGTGGTGAGATCAATTTCCTCAGTGAACTATTCTGAGATTACCATAAGATTAAAACAAGAGAATCGGCAGGGCTTGCCGAAATGGCGAACGGTGTTAACCAGAAGTTGAGAGAAACAGCCGGTCCGACAATCGTCCAAATAAAGAACTACACAGAGCCACTGTACTTCGCCAAGAGCCCTTTTAAGATATATGATGCAATCCTAGGAAAGGAATGGTGTGGAGCCCATAGAGCAATTATCGACTCTTCAAGCAATCAAGTTTCTTTCAACTACAAGGATGAAAAATACTCCGTCACTGCCAATGAAATGACAAAGCACCCTTTCGTTTCTGCAAACTCAGTACTTACCGACTTGGAGAAAAAATGTACCACTTATGCTGTGCTAATCCGACCAGTAGACTCAAGGACAAATGTTCCAGATTCTTACCCAGAAGATATATCCAAGGTGCACTGAAAACGTATACAGACGTTTTCCCAGAAAAACTTCCGAAGGGCCTTCCTCCGAAGCGAAAGTATGATTTCACGATCGAATTGGAAAAAGATGCTAAGCCACAGAAAAGAGGTCTTTACAAACTTTCAGGAAACGAAATGATGGAGCTTCGTAAACAAGTAGATGATCTACTGGAGAGTAAATTCATTAGACCAAGCAAAAGCCCCTGGGGAGCGCCAATACTCTTTGTAACGAAAAAGGACAGCGGTTTGCGGAAGTGTGTGGACTACAGAGCACTTAATAGGCTTACTGTAAAAAAAAGCTACCCCCTACCGCGAATCGATGATATCTTTGATCGACTCAAGGGAGCCAGGTACTTCTCGAAAATAGATCTGAGAATGGGTTACCATCAGATCAGACTGGAGGAATATTCCATCCCTCTCACAGCGTTTCGAACCAGATATGGACATTTTGAATTTCTAGTACTACCATTTGGATTGACCAACGCACCAGCAACTTTTATGAATCTCATGAACGACATATTCAAAGATGTCCTGGATGTATTCGTTATCGTTTATTTAGATGACATTCTTATCTTCAGTAAGACATGGAAAGAACATTTAGAACACATTTCTTTTGTTTTAGAGATTCTTAGGAAGGAGAATCTGTTTGCAAAATTGTCAAAATGTGTCTTCTGTGTTAAAGAAGTCGAGTATCTTGGACATGTAATCTGTCAAGAAGGAATTGCTGTGGACCCCAACAAGATAAAGGCAGTCATGGAATGGCCCTCACCAAAGAACAAGCAACAGCTTCAGTCATTCTTAGGACTCGTCAACTATTACAGAAGATTCATAAGAGGATGCTCATTGGTTGCTAAACCTCTTACAGAGCTTACGAAGAACGTCTCATTTCTGTGAACATACTCAGGACAAATCATTCCAGACCTGAAGAAATCGTTATACAGTGCCCCAGTACTTACAACTTTTGACTTTGAACTTCCAATATATGTTACTACAGACGCCTCTCAGTACGCAATTGGAGCTGTACTGGAACAGAGGGATCCAAAATCCAGAAGACCATTGCCTTTGTCTAGGACTTTGAATGATGCTGAGCAACATTATGCTCATGAGAGAGAGCTTTGGCTATTGTAGAGTGCTTGAAATGGTGGAGAGCATACCTACACGGAAACTTTTTCAGTTCATTCGATCACTACCTATTAAGATACCTCGAGACCCAGGACAATCTGTCGCAAGACAGTAGGTGGTTGGAAAGATTAGCGAACTTTGATTTCAAATTATACCCATCTCTGGGAAATCAAACATTGTTCGCAGATGCCCTCAGACCCCAGAATGCACCATCACCAACATCGAAACAGAGAACTACTTCAGAAATAACAAAGCATAACCTAGAATTCACAATCTATCAGTACTTTTCGAGAGTTCTGAGAAAAGATCTGGAAAGATTACAGGCTAGAGAAAACCTGCAAGACCAATACAAGATCCAAAGCACCTTTCGAAAAAAGGGTTGCTTTTACTAAGGAACGGAAAGATTTGCGTACCAGAAGGAAAATTTAAAGTCAAGTTATTACATGACTACCATTCTACTCCGAATACTGGACATTTGGGAATTTCAAAAACAATCAATAGAATATCACCGAAGTTTTACTGGAAAAATCTTCGTACAGATGTACTTTGATACGGTCGTTCTTGCCACTGCCGAAGATAAACCATCAATCAGAACCGCAGGTCTTTTAACCTCTTGATCCACCGAAAACCAAATGGACTCACATAACGATGGACTTTATTACACCACTTCCAAGGTCAAAGGAAGGAAACAATGGAATCTTAACAGTCGTTGACAGATTATCAAAGATGATCAGAATTACACCAACCAAGCCAAAATATATGCTCTTCAACTGCCAGCTGTTCAAGGACCACATCTACAGAAACCACGGAATTCCAACGAATATCATTTGTGATAGAATTGCTATTTTTATGAGCAATTTGGAAGAGTCTGTTCCACCTTCTGGGTACCAAGATATCCCCTTCTTCAGCGTATCACCCACAAACAGATGGACAATCTGAGATTATGAACAGAAAGATCGAAGAAATGATTCGTTCTTTTGCTAGCTTCGACAAGTCGGATTGGGACAATACTTGGTAGACTTCGAAGTTGCTTACAACTCATCTTAATGCCACTACAACATTCTCTCCGTTCTTCCTCAGTTATGGAATTCACCCTAAAACTGTCCCTTTGCATATACTCTCCGCACACAACCCTGCCGCGGCACAGTTACTCAAAAACATGCAAGGATCACTGAAAAAAGCCCAAGAACAAATCAAAAAATCAAATGAATCCAATGCCTTGTATGTCAACAGAAGTAGAAGACCCTCTTCTTATAAAGTTGGTGAAAAAGTCTGGTTGTCCACAAAAACCTAGCTCTTGAAGATGGTGCAGGATCTCGAAAACTGAACCCGAAGTATTGTGGGCCATTCAAATATGAGGAATAAACGGAGTTACGTACCGTTTAATTCTTTCCCAGCCAATGATCGATAGAGGAATTCACAATGCTTTCCATGGTAGTCTCCTTAAGCCGTTCTTTGAAGATGAGTTTGATCGAAAAACTCCGTCGCCACCACCTATACAGGTTCCAGACGGACAAGAAGAATACCATGTCGAAACCATTCTCAGTTACAAGAAACAACACGGAAATACCAAATGTCTCATTAAATAAAAAGGATATGCAGACCACGAGAACTCATGGCTATCAGAGAAGTACTCAAAAATTGAAGATCTGCTACACAGATACAAGAATCGGGGCGATTCTTCTTCGTAGGGGGGAGTGATGCAACGATTGTGCCCCCAAATCCACTAAGACAATACTGAAAGTATCCCGCCGGTAACCGTTACCAAGATTTACACTGTACCAAGACATCAGTGCAACTTGTGAACTACACCCAGACACCGGTATAAACACAAGACCCATACCACTCCGTGCCAAGCCAATCACATGAGGCCATTGTGCGATCTCGCCTGGTTCTCGAAACTTTCCCACCTCACCAATCAGCAATTCTTTATGTCTTCTTGCCTATTGGACTAATGGAACTTTGCCATGATGTTTTCTGCTGTCGATCTCCCTGATAGTTTCTACGTGAACCTTCAAAACCTTTTACTTTCATGCGTTTAGGGCCGTTCTTCTAGAACATCTCTGAGTTTAGCATCGTCTGCCTACAATTTACTATTGCCGTCGTTGAGTACTTTTTCTATATAAACCTGGTCTGAAGCTCCGGCCTGTTTACCGGAAGCATCAACCAACAGTTCAACCATCGATTACCTTGTGTGCGCCAAACCCCCACATTGGTAGCATCGCAATTCGCTTATCAGCACTGCGAGTTCTTCCAATCCGACAGTAAGTTAAAATATCTATTAGATTTGACGTTCTGGATTGCTAGCAGAGACTAACCTTTTGTTTTACTCTGATTCTTTTTGAATAACGCTCAGTGCCGAAAAACAAGACTTACAGGGACCGGCCCTCGTCGCCGGACGAGTACAACACAGAAGACTTACAATCGTTCTTCGTCGAAAATTGTCAGGAGCTGACGAAGTTTGAGTTTGGAGTGAGCCAAGAACACCCACCAGAATCGTGGTGGAGGAACTAAGGACACCAAGACCCTCCACTTCCGCCTTCCGGTCGCTTTATCTCCACTCGCTCTACGCCGATCCAAGAAGGCCGCAGTCCCTCGCTCCAAGCCCTTGAAGCCTAAGAAGACCCTACCTATTCTCCTGACGCGGCTTCATCGTCATCCAGAGAAACGCCAACCACCGCATTCGTAAGAAGGCCAGAAGGCCTCTACTGACCAAGAACTCTCGCTCTTCTCCCTTCCACTGCCGTCACTGCCAAGTCACCTGCACAGGTATGGTGCAGTATCAGAGCACCTTCGATTCCGCAAGCACCAGCACTGCACCGATAAGACAAGGCACGTTTGCAATATTTGCAAATAGAAGTCCAAGCAAGGCAGACCTTGAGCGCCACCGTCTTGGCCGCCGTCATCGAGAGACTGCCCGTCAGTAGTTAAAATTTGAATAAATTTAGGGAAGAGAAGCAAGAAAAACTCAAAAGTTGCTTTCTCAACCGACTTCGTTTGTGCTGTGTTCAACCTCCCGCTGTGGCTACCTTACGAACTCGCTTTCCCCAGTTCCTTGCAGTAGGACTTGTAAGTCCGTATGCCAGGTTCTAGACAGGAAAACAACCGTTCGGTAAAGCATCGGAAGGAGGGCTACTATAGCACACCCAACGTGGCTGACGTCAAACCCTTACGTCAGAGTAAATCAACTTTCCCAAGTTATCGACTGGGATTCGAACTCGAGACCTCTCACTGGTGTTTTGCTGGTCTAGCCAACTCGGCCACCGTGCAGACCGATTTTACTCGTCAATTTGAAACATTTTATTTAAAGGAAAAAAAAACCAAAACACACGTGTGACTCTTTCGACCATAGGAAAAGACAATGGAAACTTCGGGCATTGCCGTAGAGTCTCTGGCACAAGCTGTAAGCGAACTTCAACGCCAGCTGTCAGAGGCTCATAACCAGATCTCCGCACAACAGAACCAGCTCAATAACGCTGCTCCCAAGGTGGGAGCTCTCGAGAATGAGCTGTCTCTCGTCAGGATCAATGCCGGTAGCTCAAATGGTCAAAACGAAACCAAGGACGCCCCTAAGAAGAATAAACCGGGATCATTCATCGGAAAAGGGTCGTCGGGAGCTGGTGTGTGCAATGCAGAATTATCTTGGTGAAGCAGATGGCAGGCTACCATGAACATTGCACTAAGCTATCTCTCTGGAAATGCCCATGAGTGGTGGATGGTACATTCAAGAGCGCCGCGGGGCAGGAGATTCAAACATGGAAGGAACTGAAACTGCCCTTCTCAATCGCTTTGAGACGTTAAACAAGGAAAAAATCGCCCGAGACAAGCTGGCTCGCTGGAAACAAGTTAAAGAAGTTCTGCGTTCAATGAAATTTTAACAAATATTGTTGGATATACCAGACATAGGAGTCAAAGATCAGATTGACGCCTATTCACGCGGCCTGAAACCGTACATTTGGAAAGCTTTATGCACAAAAGAATACTCTAAGCTTTCTGATTTAATGGCAGATGCGGAAAGAATTGAGCTGCTTACAGGCGTTCAGGGCCGTTAGGTAACAACAAATCGGACAAAATCGCTGGAAGTTCAAGTATTGGAAATAGTCTCCAGTGCCATGAAAGGGAACGTGGAAATGAAACCGGGTACAGTCCTCAAATGTTAACTTACCGAAATTGGATCAAGCAGAACGTGAGAGATGCATACGTGAAGGCCTCTGCTTGAGATGCAGACAGAGAGGGCACATTAGCAAAAAACTGCCCAAAAGCCCGAGGAACTGACTGAAGGTCCTCAATCAGTTCTAGATGACAGAAATCTTATTGTTTCAACAATAGATCCCAGGAAGCATTTAGGGGAACAAAACCCCAACTTTCCAACGAAATCATAGAGGACTTCTTATTGTAAAGGAGTCATTTCCAATGGACCAGCAAAAATCTAATCGACCCAGGTGGTGAGATCAATTTCCTCAGTGAACTGTTCTGAGATTACCATAAGATTAAAACAAGAGAATCAGCAGAGCTTGCCGAAATGGCGAACGGTGTTAACCAGAAGTTGAGAGAAACAGCCGGTCCGCAATCGTCCAAATAAAGAACTACACAGAGCCACTGTACTTCGCCGTGAGCCCTCAAGATATATGATGCAATCCTAGGAAAGGAATGGTGTGGAGCCCATAGAGCAATTATCGACTCTTCAAGCAATCAAGTTTCTTTCAACTACAAGGATGAAAATACTCCGTCACTGCCAATGAAATGACAAAGCACCCTTTCGTTTCTGCAAACTCAGTACTTACCGATTTGGAGAAAAAATGCCACTTATGCTGTGCTAATTCCGACCACTAGACTCAAACAAATGTTCCAGATTCTTACCCAGAAGATATTCAAGGTGTACTGAAAAGTATACAGACGTTTTCCCGGAAAAACTTCCGAAGGGCCTTCCTCCGAAGCGAAAGTATGATTTCACGATCGAATTGGAAAAAGATGCTAAGCCACAGAAAAGAGGTCTTTACAAACTTTCAGGAAAGAAATGATGGAGCTTCGTAAACAACTAAGATGATCTACTGGAGAGTAAATTCATTAGACCAAGCAAAAGCCCCTGGGGAGCGCCAATACTCTTTGTAACGAAAAAGGACAGCGGTTTGCGTAGTGTGTGGATTACAGAGCACTTAATAGGCTTACTGTAAAAAAAAGCTACCCCCTACCGCGAATCGATGATATCTTTGATCGACTAAGGGAGCCAAGGTACTTCTCGAAAATAGATCTGAGGAATGGGTTACCATCAGATCAGACTGGAGGAATATTCAATCCCTCTCACAGCGTTTCGAACCAGATATGGACATTTTGAATTTCTAGTACTACCTTTTGGATTGACCAACGCACCAGCAACTTTTATGAATCTCATGAACGACATATTCAAAGATGTCCTGGATGTATTCGTTATCGTTTATTTAGATGACATTCTTATCTTCAGTAAGACATGGAAAGAACATTTAGAACACATTTCTTTTGTTTTAGAGATTCTTAGGAAGGAGAATCTGTTTGCAAAATTGTCAAAATGTGTCTTCTGTGTTAAAGAAGTCGAGTATCTTGGACATGTAATCTGTCAAGAAAGGAATTGCTGTGGACCCCAACAAGACAAAGGCAGTCATGGAATGGCCCTCACCAAAGAACAAGAAACAGCTTCAGTCATTCTTAGGGCTCGTCAACTACTACAGAAGATTCATAAGAGGTTGTTCATTGGTTGCTAAACCTCTTACAGAGCTTACGAAGAACGTCTCATTTCTGTGAACAAATACTCAGGACGAATCATTCCAGACCCTGAAGAAATCGTTATACAGTGCCCCAGTACTTACAACTTTTGACTTTGAACTTCCAATATATGTTACTACAGACGCCTCTCAGTACGCAATTGGAGCTGTACTGGAACAGAGGGATCCAAAATCCAGAATACTGATTGCCTTTACGTCTAGGACTTTGAATGATGCTGAGCAACATTATGTTGCTCATGAGAGAGCGCTTTTGGCTATTGTAGAGTGCTTGAAATGGTGGAGAGCACACCTACACGGAAACCTTTTCATAGTTCATTCCGACCACTACCTATTAAGATACCTCGATACCCAGGACAATCTGTCGCAGAGGACAAGTCAGGTGGCTGGAAAGATTAGCGAACTTTGATTTCAAGATTATACCCATCTCTGGGAAATCAAACATTGTCGCAGATGCCCTCACAACCCCAGAATGCACCATCATCCAACCATCGGAACAGAGAACTACTTCAGAAATTTATAACAAAGGCATAACCCAGAATTGCACAATCTATCAGTACTTTCTTCTGAGAGTTCTGAGCTAAAAGATCTGGAGAAAGATTACAACCTAGAAGAAAACCTGCAAGACCAATACAAGGATCCAAAAGCACCTTTCGAAAAAAAGGGTTGCTTTTACTAAGAAAAGGAAAGATTTGCGTACCAGAAGGAAAATTTTAAGTCAAGTTATTACATGACTACCATTCTACTCCGAATACTGGACATTTGGGAATTTCAAAAACAATCAATAGAATATCA